>SKCR01001830.1:0-73788 GCA_019454045.1 Zanthoxylum bungeanum | reverse complement strand
ATCTAACAAAATAGTAAGCTAAGAATGCATGAACAAGTAGGAATAAACCGCATTTATCACTCATTGGCTTATGTAGATAATTTTAGGTAGGGGTATCATGTGTCCAGCGATGGGATGGTTACTGATCTGTACGATGTACACCTCTCATAGTATATTTTGGAACGCATAACACATGTCACTATGCATGCTTAATTAATCTTGCATGTTGAGGTAAGTGGGTTGTTATTAAATTTCACTAATTTCAGGTAGAGATATAGGTGACATCATGCTTTTTAGGGCATTTTGGGATACTCCGGGATACTCTGGGGTATTCTTGTTAAGTCTGGAGTACTTACGGTGTACTCTGAGGATTTTCGGAGTGAAATTATTATGGAATTGGTATATATCGGACTAGATTTGGTTTGGAGTCAAGTCACTCTAGAGAAGTTTGACCTCAGAATGGTGCTACTAAGAAGTCACGTCACTCTGAGGTCAAAATCTGACTATTCTGGTCAAACCTCAGTTTATTCCGGAGGTCTATAGACTTTAGGGCTGAAGTATTTCGGAGTTTTAGTCAAGTTTTTCTCTGGAGTCATTTAGAATCCGGAGGTGATCCCTAACTCCTTATGTCTACTAGTATAACAGTACCATGACATGTGTCATCTTCCTAGTAGACCTTTGTCTACTTATAACAGTTCCAATAAGGAGAAGTGCTAAGGACAATTCTTGTTTATGTCGACAAGTGTCCCTGCCTGCAGGCTTAATTTTGAGCACCTACAGTGTAAGACACATAATTGGATTGGATACATATTAATTAATTATCAAATGAGATTTTGACACATGACATTTAATATATGTATTTTGTCATTTAGTGTAAATGAAAAAAATATATCAATATTAATTATTTTTAATTAGTTAAAAATTAATTAATTGTTTATTTAAATGTAATTATATGTTAATAAATGTTATAGCATATGGTTATATATTTATGGAAACAAATGGCATGATTTAGATTAAAGTAAATTTGGCTTTATCTTTTAAAGTGTAAAATGATAAAAATGCCCTCTTATAGTCGGCCATGCTAACCCTAGGTATATAAAGGAATTTTTTTTTTTTTTTTCATTTTCTTCATTCATTTAAGCTTCCAAGAACATAAAAGAGAGAGGATTTAGAGAAAAACAAGATATCATAGCAACCTTTGAATGATATAGCAAAACTAAGGTAATTTTCTCTATTTTTTAATTTGGAAAATTATTTCTTATGCTCTAATAATTTACATATGATGCTGTTATAATTTTTCCTCTCTTGAATATGTGTTGAGATTGTTGGATGCTTGATAAAATGAATACATGCATGTGTAGTGTTTAAAGTAAGCCTAATTAGTGTAATTTATGCTTATTTTGGTTATTTGATAACTTGTTGTCATTCTAGAGTTATTATACCACTCAATAATGATCTAGAATTATTCTTGAGTTATTTCATGGGGGCGAGACTTGATTGGTGTTGGAGAGTTTGGATTAAAGTGTGAGTTTTAGTTAATTTTGGTTAATTTCGATTAATTTGATTAATTGAAGAAATTAGGGTTTATGCGTAAATCAAAATTAGGGTTTTTCATATATTGGATGTAAATTGATGTGTATTTGATGCAAAAATCATTTTGCTAGTGATTTGGAATCACCTAATTGTGTATTTGACAAAATATGATCAAAATGATCAAAATGCAAAATTTTAATCCTTGGCATAATTTTCAAAAATTTGGAGACCAATGTGCAATTCTGATTTTTCAGTATTGGGTGATTAAAGTAAATTAGTTTATTTTAATAATCCAAGAAATATTATTAAAATCGAAAAAATTTAATTTTTTCGTCTTCCATTGTGCGTTCTAACAAAACCATAAAATCACCAACATGACAAAATATAGCTACTTAAACCCCAATTTAATTAAATAGTGCATAAATAATTACGGCCCAAATAATTAGTTATAAAATAAACCACCAAACAAGCACAAAACTCAATAACAAGACCATAATAGCATGGGTCTGATTAATTTAATTAAATCAGTCCATGTTACACTTAAACATGACTTAAAGAAAACAAACTAAGTAAATAAATAAAACTAATCTAAGTTTATTTGCAACAATATACGCACGCCCATAGTAGACTTGGTTTTCAAATTTATTAATCTACTTAAACCCCAATGTTGGCGACATGTATGACAAATGTAGGGCTGATATCGCCCACTTCCCGAGGATTCCCACTGGAGACACCACTACTTGTAGGATTATGTGCTTATTAAATTTTTGGGTTATTACAAAGCCTTATACTAAAGCTGGTTTCCATTATTGAAACCTTATTGTAAACAAGAGGATTTTCATCAGATGATACTTACAAAGTTGATAAAATTAAGTTCTTAACGACTTCCCGTACATATGTAGCTGAACTCACCTAATAGGAGAATATTTTTATTTAATTTATTCAAATCTTCCCATGCGCGCCCATATTCATAGTTTAGGAAAAGTAAATAATTACCAAGTACATTTTTAACTGTAAAGCTTTTAAAAATAAGCTGCCAAAATACAGTATAGCAAGTAAGAACACACATTTTCAATTATTTTAGTCACTGACTCCTCTTACATTCAAACTCAAAGACTACTCAATACACAGATAGGCCTTGCAGCCATGCAGCAGATCCATCTTACCATAAAGATAACAGACTAATTCACATTTCAGATGACATAAAAAAGAAAAGTTTTATCCCTTCTTTTTGTCCAACAAAGTTAAAAAAAAACCTAGACAAGGTTAATGAAACCCAGCAGTTGCAGTTGCAGTTGCAGTTGCTGCTTCATTTTTGGGTAGGACAATATCCAGGGACGGCGATGGGAGCATGGCCAGTGCCACGATACCACTTGCGGCAGCCGCGACTGCTCCAAAAATAAAAGCCGGCAAGTTTCCACCTCCGAATAGGGCATCAAAGGGTCCGCCAAGTAATGACACAACCATCTGTTCAACAATAACAATTAGAAATTAAATGCATTGTCTCACCTAAACATTTCTCCGTTATTAATAAGAATAAAGCGCATATATATACCTGTGGCATAACTATTGCAAGATTCAAAACACCCAATGAAAGCCCTGCATATAAATTATTCAAATAAATTAGTAAGTACTTGTAAAATTTATTCACAAACAATTTTTTATTTTCTGAGAGAGAATTAATTACCTTGACCAGCAGTAGAAGTTCTAGAAAATATGGATGCCATGGCAAAAGGAACGCTGAAAGTAATCTGCACAGTTCATATCCATCCATCAATATAACTATTACTACACACTTTTATTGCCAACAATATCATTTATTTCAATTTAATTTTAACTTTTGGCATTATGTTACAAAAAAAAAAATTATATAGAAAAATAATAATTATAAGATAAGATCAACAGTTCAAATGAAAAAAGTGGCATTTGATCCATTTATGACTTATGAGAGTGCATTAAATTTCCTTATAAGTTTCTTTTTTTTTCTTTTATCCTAATAAAAAATTAATATCAAATTCTACCTTTTTGAGTATTATTATTATTATTATTATTATTATTATTATTATTATAAGCATCCAGTATCTACCCATCTTTTATTTAAAAATATAAAAAAGAAAAAGAAAAAGAAAAACATCATCATTTTGGGATTAGATACTCAATGATAATGCTAGCAAAAGTGAAAATATGTAACATGCAATCCCTTAATCGACCGCTCAGACACAAATTTCAATAAAAAAGGATATCACAATAAAGTTTTTGACTATACATACTATCTACTAGGGATACTAAATTACTATTTTAAATTGCTATTCTGTATTTAAATTAACAATAATATAATGATGGTGTAAAATATATTGTTTTGAACTGATAAAATCATATTATGTCATAATTATTTTAATTAATTAAAAAATATTAAATATTAAATTTTTAATTTTTAATTTTTTGTTTAAAGAAATGAGAATTGATTCGTTTATTTTAACTGATTTTCTAGAAGTGAACTCACGTTTGGTTGGTTCCTAGTTCGACCGACCGGTCGAATCCTCAAAAAAATAACACGTATTCTAATCATAAAAAAAATTGATAAAAAAATAAAAAAATCAGAAAAAATCAATTTTGTATACCTAAGATAGATTTCAATAGATTATTACTTCTTTTTTTTTTTTTTAACTTGATAAAATAAGAAAACCTTAAAAATGAAATGAGTGAAAAACTTACGGCTTGAGGAACTCCCAACACAGTGAAGATAGCCAACGCGCCAACTTTCACACCAACCGGCGGCGGCAAGATATGGGTTGCGCCGCTGGTTAATGTGACGGACCGCCGGTTCGACTCGGCCAATTTGGTAATCAAAAAAGTCAAACCCAAACAAAACGCCAATAAGAAATTAACATAGGCCCAAAGCCTCTTCACACCACCAACCACACGCGCCAAGACCTCAACGCTTAGCGAAGTAAACCCCAAAACGACAGCGTTTAGCATCAGGCCCAAAGCCCCAGCTCTCACCCCGTTATTATACGCCCTGAGTTCCTCTGCATCGCCCTTAGAGCTTCCCCCGTACACCTCTCTCCCCATCCAATCAGTGTCGAACAACAAGAACGGGAACCACGCAATCCAATTCAATGCCGTCACCAAAAGTAGGACCCACATAGGCTTTTGCAAGCCCTTCAATGCACCAAATATTTCGCCGAAAAACGGAATCTTTCGCGACGGTCCAGTTGTTTTTTCTTCTTCGCCGGCGATTTCTTCGAATTTTTTCTCCGTCACGTAACTAAGGGCTACGATCGTTAGGGTTAGTAGCAGAGCAATAGAAAGGAAGAAGCAAGTTTTCAAATTTGCGCAATAAACGTCGCAGGCTTTCGACTTCGTGAACGGAAACATGTAGTACAAGTGAGTGTAGGAGCCGGCGGCGAAGCCGAGAACATTACCGACGGCCATGAAGAAAGAGAAAAACGAGTTAGCGGTTCTTGTTTTTCTGTTGCTGTTGCCGGAGAGGTCGGCGAGGAGCGCTCTGCATGGGCCTTGTAATGTGTTATTAGCGACGTCGAGGATCCAAAAGCCGATGACGAAGATGACGATGGCGCGGGTTTTGACGGTATGAGCGAGGGAATCGCCCATGAGGTAGCCTAGGTCGGCAGCGAAGCCGATGAGGAAGACGGCAACAGCGACGAGGAGGGAACCGGCAGCAATGAAGGGACGGCGGCGGCCGAAACGGGAGGTACAGGTGTCGCTATGGAAGCCGACAATGGGTTGAACGAGCATGCCGGAGATAGGGCCGCAGAGCCAAATGAGGGAAGCCCATTTGTGAGGGATGCCGAGTAGCTGAACGTAGGGGGTCAAAAGAGAGAGCTGTAAAGCCCATCCAAATTGCACCCCAGCGGCTATGGAAGCCACCATTATGATCTTTCGCAAAGGTTGTTGCTGTTGCTGCTGCAGCTCAAATAAGGATTCATTCTTTGTAGTTGCTGCAATGCCTGCTTCAGTAGTAGCAGTAGTACACTCCATGGCTCTAATTTTAGTGATGAAGCAGGTGATGTGAATGAGAGAATTTATAGCAGAGGTTGCAGATATCGGTGCAACTGAAGACGTAGTGGAGTTGTGCCCTTATCCAGTTTTCATCTTTGTTGTCTCACTCTTACTAGCATTAACACTGTAATTATTTCCACGTGTACCATCACCGTAATAAATTTCACATCTTCTTTATAAAAGTCTAGTCAATGAGTTCGTTCATTAGTCTTCTTTATAAAAGCTTTTTTCTTTTCTCTAATGTTATAGATTTTTATTTCGGTTTTTGTTGCTGTTTGGTTGTATTTTCAAATTTGATGAGAGTTTTTGGAGATAAAAAAAAAATTTATTTTATCTCTATCGGGAGATGTTCAAATTTTGAGGTTTTAAAAGTAGAGATTATAAAGTTTTTTTAATTAAAATTATATAAAATATTCTTATTTTATTTTATAGTCTTATTTCATTCCTTTTATAATATAATTTTAAAAAGCTTGTATGTTAATATAATTTTATTTTTTAATAAAAAATTTCATTAACAATTAAAAAATTATAAAAGCTCTGATTGTAGAAGATGCTTGAGTTGAAGGCTCCATTTGATATAATTTTTCAAATAAAATTTTTTCAAATAGTGTTTTTTTTTTAATGGAGCTTCTAGTAGTAAAACTTTAAGCAAGAAAATAAAAATTAGTTTCTTGGTTGTTAATGTGAACTTTTTATTAAAAATAGTAAAATTACCTTAATAAATAACATTTTTATTATCGAAATTATTCCATATCTATAAGATATTTATAGCTTAATGATATGTTAGAATAAAACGTCTTATAATTGGCATAAAATGCTTGAAATATAATAATATTTTCATTAATATAATTTTATTTTATCATAATATTCCATATCAACGAGATTTTTGTCTAAATGATAAGTTGGAATAAAACAACTTGATTAATATACAATTAAAAGTTTTTTGTGTGTATATATGTGTGTAATATTATTTTCATTGAAATAAGTTTTCTATTAGTGAAGATGTGTAAGATTGATCGCGATTTTATAAATGTAGCAAGCAAACGTACGTATCGCTTAAATAATACAGTGAAAAAATATTGGATACCTTATCTATAAGGACTTAATATTTTATCTTATTAATATTAAGATTAACCTACTTAACTTCAACTAAACTATTAAGAAAGATAATTGATTCAATAATTTTAATTGAAAAGTAAATAAAAAGAAAATGACACACGTTGGAAAAACCTTATAAATAGAAGAACCGAATGTTGCAACTTCACCTAAGCATGCACATAATAAGTTCATGCATTTTTCATTCAATTGGGTTGTTGTTACTTATTATTAACCTATAATACTAAATTATTCGAATGCCTCTTTCGATAGACATGTAAATATATTCAGAATAAATCAATTAATTATATGTATATGTTAATTAAATTAAATCGAATTCTTTAAGGTTAGGTTCAAATCTTGGCTACACATGTCCTGTAGGTATATGTCTATCACGCTATTATTCTCACGACTAACCCAAATTACCTCTGTCGAGTTTCTAAGGATTTACCAAGATTATTTTATTATTTACCAGATAAATAAAATATGCATTCAAAGCACATCGAATATTAAATAATCAATAACAAACCTCAAACTAATAAAAAGATGCAATTCAATTAAATTCCATACTTGGGATCAATTACAACCATATATTTAATGAATTAGCTACTCATAATATTCAATAAAATAAGCTAATCATTAATACAAGGCAAAGAACATATAAGAAATAAAGCTAGAGAGAAAATGGAAGAAAGAAACTCTCGTTTATAGTCTTCGTCTTCAGACTCCAACTTAGGTTGATGCACTCGTTCTTGCCTTACTTTAGGCATTCTTCTATGCTTCGGAGGCTCCAAAATTTATTATGAAGTTTTTTTTTTTTAGGTTTTAAAACAAACTGGTACTTATATAGGAGGTCTAAGGAGTATTCCTTACTTAAAAATTGGATACAGGGTGTACTGGGGATGAATTTCAAGTATTGCGATGCGCGTTTGCGCATCACGACTCTCCTTGCCAAACTTGGCCCAAGTCGCGACTCTCATTCCTTGGAGTCGCGACGTGCTCAAATTGATCAAAGCAATTTTATTGATCAAAGCAAAAGACGTTCTGGTCACAAATTGTGAAGGGGCGCGTCTCGATGCGCTTTTGCGCATCGCGACTTGTGTTTCGACTCCAAATTTTTCTTGATTTGCTCCGTAACTTGTAGTTTTCATTCATAATTAATTTCATTGAATTGTGATATTATTTTTACCTGTAAAACACACTCAAAACACATTAATTCGCTCATGACACTCAATATACTCCACAAAATATTAAGATAAAGGGACATAAAATATAGGGATATTAACCGTTCATCAAAGATACTTCTAAATCATAATAAGTTGTGGAATAAAGGAACTTAATATTATACAAAAGTTTGTATATATATCAACATTATTTTCATTAATATAAACTTTTTATTATCAAAATTATTCCATATCTATAAGATATTTCTAGCTAAATGATATATTAGAATAAAACGTCTTATAATTGACATAAAATGTTTGTAATATTATAATAATTTCATTAATATAAGTTTATTTTATCGTAATATTCCATATCTGCAAGATTTTTGTCTAAATGATAAGTTGGAATAAAACAACTTGATTAATATACAGTTAAAAGTCTGTATATATACTTAATATTATTTTCATTGAAATAAGTTTTTTTATTAGTGAAGATGTGTAAGATACTTCTAAATCATAATAAGTTGTCGAATAAAGGAACTTAATTTTATACAAAATTTTGTATATATATCAACATTATTCTCCTTAATATAAGCCTTTTATTATCAAAATTATTCCATATCTATAAGATATTTATTGCTAAATGATGTATTAGAATAAAATGTCTTTTAATTGACATAAAATGTTTGTAAGTTTTTTAATCAAATTATTCCCATATCTACAAGATAGTTCTAAATGATAAGCCAGAATAAAAGAATTCATAGCTTTTCCATAACCAAAACTTAAGGTGTGATTATTACAATATTTTAGTAATTAATGAAAAAAATGAACGCAAGTGACTTCAAAGTTTAAATGGATGAAATTATTGTTAGGGTAATCGCTACAGTGTGCCCCTAGTGTAAGGTTCTGGATCTCAATTTGAGGTTCTTGGTTCAAATTCAGAGATTGCGTTTCTTATAAGAGTCTAGGATAGCCGAGGGTTTTACCTACTCTGTTTAAATCTGGAATTGGTGGTTAAAATAAAAATAATGGCTACAGTATCAAATTGGAGAGTATTGAAATTGAATAATGATCATTAAACAGTAACACAAGTCTTAAACTTGAAATTTGTAATATTAATTGAACATAAAATTTATATTAATTTTAAATTTAATGATTCTAATTTTAAATTTAATCATCCTATTTTTAATTTTAATGTCAAGACGTAAGTAATATTATAATAGCCTAACAGGTGCATTAACAAAAAGAAAATAACTTTTCAGAGGAGATAGTATATCATGTTATGTATATGTCATCTCTTTCACAGCAGTCGGGTCCCATATAATTATATGACCCAACTATTGTGAGAGAGATGACATATACACCCAAAACATAATATAATTTTTCTTTCTAGAGAGTGTATAGCTAGCTCGCTCTCTCTCTCATTTTATAAGTTGACTTGTCCATGTAAAGTTGTCATCATTTTACATGATTGGTTTGTGACAGCATACATAAATTGATCAGAGTTTGTTGAGCATCATGGTCTACGCTGATGAGATGTACAATGTACACAGGATGGGGGGAAATTTTCTTCGAAATTATTATCCAATTTGTTCATGTGTGAATCTTGTGATATGAACTTGCTCGCTCCCCGAAGAAACTGCAATTAAAACTGAATTGGATGGAGATTCAGAGATTTTAATTCATTAACTCTAGAAGGAGCAGAGACTGAAGAAGAACCCCCCCACTTGCTGAATGAGTTTAGTCTTATTGTATACACATTGGAAAACGTGGTTGCATTGCATATCTAGTTATTGCGACCATTGTTTTAAAATCAAACCGGACCGGTAAGAAGAATTGGTCAAATCGGAAATCGACCATCAGTTCAGTCAAATTGAATCTTAAAATCGATGTGTAAAAAAATCATAATTGAATTAAAAAATAAAAATATATTTTTTTTATAATTTTTAATTGATTAAAATTATTTATTACATCATTCGATTTTATCCGTTCAATCATAACAATTCAATCAGTCGAATCAGTAATTCATTGAACATTTTATATCATCGATTCAATCACTAATCCGATTTTTAAAATATTGATTACCACTTAAGTACCCATGACTATAGAAAAAGAAATACATTTACCCATCTAGGAGCAATTACCCACCATAAAAATGTTGTGTAATAACTTTATATGAGTTATTCTTGGATGAAATTATTCTCGCTGCATAATTATATGAGTTATCTAATTGTGTGATCAGATTAACTATTCAATCGATAGATTTGTGTAAGGATCCAGAAAATCTCGAATTTTGATTAGGATTTGATATAATTTTTCTTCTATTAAAAAAAAATAGATAGGATTTAAGGTGAATTTTCGTTCAAATTCGGACTTTTGACATACAAAATTCTAAATTCCTATCAAAGATTTGGGATACAGAACCATCCAGTTTGAAATTCGGAATGAAAAATCATCTCAATGCAAAAATCGATACTGGATTTGAGATGACTTTCATCTTTAATCAACTATCGGGACGAAAAATCATCCCAAATAAAAAATTAGTACTGGATTTGAGATCATTTTTCAGCTTGAACTAATTATCATGACGGGTTGCCAACTCCAATTTTGCCAAGATAAGTCTTTATATAATGATAAGCTTACTCCATTGTGACCTGAAGGTCACATGTTAGAGTCAAGAAAATATTCCTTTTATGAAAAAATATTAGTAAAATTACATATATATTAAATCCTCCCCAAAGTTCACAGCATGGGAAGTCTTGTGCGCGATGTTCCATTATATTATTATGATATGCTCAAGCTCGCTCATGTCAAATTGTGACATTTGGATGTTGTAGGTGCTTAGAAATAGGCCTGCAATAAGGGACACGTGTCGACACAAAGAAGAATCTTCCTCGGCATGCTTATTTAGTGGAACTGTTGTAAACAGTTAAAGGTCCACCAAAAAGATGACATATGTTATTGTACTATTGTACTAGTAGATAGGAAAAGTTAGAGATCATCCCTAAAACTTAAGTGATTTCGGAGAAGAATATGACTTCGGAATAAACTAAATCAGAAGTTCGGAAACCTCCGGAGTAAACCGATGCTTGACTGAAAAAGTAAGAACTTGACTCTAAAGTGACTTGAATCCAAAATAACTTGATTCCGGAGTGGATTGATGTCAAACCAAATCTATGTCGGACTTAACCAACTCCGAAGTAGCTTTACACCGAAAATCCTAATAGCATATCGGAAGTACTCCGGACTTAAATTGAAATACTTCAGAATGTTCTGGAGTAACTCAGAAAACTCTAGAAAGTATGATGTCGCATATATCTCTTGGTCCAGGATTTCCATGATTTCACGTGTATCTCCGCCCTAGATTGGTGAACTCTAATAGTAATCCACTTATATTAGCATGAGAGATTAATTAAGCATGCATATTTATAGGTGACACACTCACAAAAAGATTCTTTACTCTCAAGTATAATATGTCGAAGTAATAAAATAACTATATAAGTCCATGATCGATCCACATGAAATAGATTTAGTAAAATATAATAACAATTCGAGTAAAAAAATAAAAAGATTGAATTGATTGAAATGATGGACATGTTTTAAATTGGAATGCAATAATAAATTAAAATATCGGGGTTAGGGGATCTGTTGGACAATTATGACCCATAGCATCACTATTTGTACAGAACATGGCGTTGCTGTACAAATTAACTATGTGACAAAGGAAATTGCTCTTTTATCATTTGTAATTATATTACCTAGATATATAAATGATAAAAGTATATATGATTAGTACCAGATTAATAAGATATGAGACAATATTAATCCACTAAGGTTTAATCATAAAATATCCCTAGTCGTAGTATTATCGAGACTGGACATCGATAATGCGGAATAGACTAGTATTACACTTGTGCGTGTTATGGAAGTGTAACGACATAGTTCTCATATATTTGGGTATAAGATACTCATGCAAGTGTAATAGGAGGTTGTGTTTACCGATGGTACGGGAACAGCTTCGCTCTAGATAAACCCCTCGGAATTCCATTGGTAGTATGACTATGTGCCTATGGAAGTCCGAATCAGGGTAGGTGTATTTGGTCTTAATCTGAGACTTGCACCGCTAATACTTGCGACAATCAATATACTTTGTTTTGGTCGTCCAGGGCTTTAACAGGTTTTGTGTACACCTCTTCTGGGTATATTAAGAATCGTAGTGTATTGGGTGTGATGTCAAGATGGAAGTATCACTCCAGTCATAGTGGAGATGATGATCACGTAGGATACGAAACTGGTGCTCTTTTGTACTGTAGTCATCGGGATAATATGACTAGGTCATGATTATCTGATTATAGAGACTAGTTACCATAGATCCGATATGTGCTTCGTATAGGGCAGACACAATTCCAGCCCCAGGCCTTGCACGTGACATCCGATACTGGATCGAAATACGCAATACTACATATACTATGCCTGATATAGATCACATATTCCAGTAAGAATATTTCTGGAGAATTGGGTAGGCTCGGTGCATTGCTAGAAGTCAACCATGTCTTGTAAATTGGTAAAAACGTAGTACTAGGTACGTACGTATTCGGATAGTCCGACGACCGGATTTACTGCCAATATATCCGGGGATCTCATGGGTCGCTTCCTGAAGATTCACCGATGACGTATGACTCGCACTTTATTAATCTGGGATTAATTAGATGAGAGAGAAAATTAATCTGGGATTAATTATGTAGATATTTTATATGGGATAAAATATTAATTAAAGAGAGAGAACGATTAATTTGGAATTAATCGATAAAATAATATATTCGATATATTATACGAAATTGGATTTCGACGCGGAATTAAAATTAGATTTTAATTCGGGCAAACGAGTTAATTTAGAATTAATTCGCAAGCGACGTGAATAGTAATTTTACTAGGCAAAGTTATTTAGTTAAATTAGATTTAATTTCGTCGCAACGGAAAATTCGTTAATTCAGAATTAGCGAACCCGAGCCCGGGAGTGTTTGCGGGCCCACTCGTATTTCGAATCGAGTGGGGCCCACATGTCACATCAAGCGTCAAATCACTTGTCAACTTTAGTCACTTTGATTGATGGAAGTTGATGAGATTTGATGGTTGAGTATGAAACACTCAATTGTGATAAATGAAAGACATTTACCATTTATTTATTTTTTGGAATTTGACTTTTATTAGTGTATTAGATACAAAACACAACCAACAACACAATCTCTACTCACTCTCTCCTACCTCTCGGCCAATGGCCTTTTTCTCTCTGTTTTTCTGCAAATGCCGAGAATGAATATGAAGAAATTAGGGAATTTTGTGGCAAAATTTCCAAGGTGCTAGCACACTTCCGGAGTCTTGCGAAGGTGATAGGGAAACCCACCCGTAGCCATGGAATCACAACTTAAAGCTTGGAGCTTGGAGGACATCCATGGCCGATTTGGAGGAGCACAAAACAGCCCAATCCGATCAATGTAAGTATGATTCTGCCATGCTTCTTTGATGTATTCGCACATGTTTCTTGCTTGAAATTGATCTTGGGACTTATTAGAAACCCAACAATGGTATCTTGAGCCATTTTGAGCATGAAATTTGATTAGGGTAAAAATTTGGGTAAATTGGATTTGAGCATGTTTGAGTGAAATTGCTTGTTTTAGCATGCTTGTATATGAATGACTTGGAGTTATTTGTGATCAATTTTGTGAAAATTGGATTGGATCAAATTTTCCCCAAAATTATGGCTTGGCCGAATGTGTAATGTTGCCCTAAGTCATGGTATTTTTTTATTTTGATCATTGGATGAGTTGAAATCATTTGGAAAATGTTGATTGTAGATTTAATTGGATTGAAACCGAATCGGACATGAAAAACCCCAAAATGCCGAGACTTGTAAGCATGTAAAATGATGTGATTTTTTGATTCAAATGTGTTGGACATGTGTTGATGAAAATGAGCATAATTAATTGAGTGATTTAGTATTTTGGAAATGTTAATTTGGTTAATTAATTATGACATACACTTTGGTTAATTAATTATGAAATTTGGAATTTTGGTAATTTAATTAATTGGGCCAAATTTGGAATTGGGCTTGTAAAGTTGTAATTGGGCTTAATGGGCTTGGTTGGGCCAAGTTTGGTTTAGGCTAATTGGTTGGATCCAATTGGGCCCAAAACCATATCCATAAAGTCCAATTATGACTTAATGGACCTTTAATTTTAATTGGGCCTAATGGGCCTAAATTGGTTTCTTGGCAAATAAGGGTGATTCCTTAAATGGGCTTTGATATTTGGGTTTGACCCATATTGACCAAAAGTCCATGCTTTAGAAATTAATTAAAAGCACATTGGACTTTAATTAAATTAACATTGGATGTTAATCGGGTTTTGAGACCCATAACGATTAGATTTAGAATCTAAGTCGTAAAGGTTCATTAATAAAGTGTAATATTTAATTTGGAATTAAATAAATGAATTAGTATTAAATACAAATTAAATTGGATTTGATGTTGTAGTTTAATATAATTCAAGAATTCGTACTTTGAGTACTTATTTGCAAAACGAGTCGGACTCACGCAAAATCAAATCATTGTTTGAACATTGGATGGTCATTAATATTCAGATTAATTAATTGGATTAGATTGATTGATAACATGCTTGTGTGAATACATGGATGCGATGTATGAATAATATATATCAGATGGATATTAGATGGGTGAGGGCAATTTTGGAAATTGTTGTAATAAATTTAGAATTTATTAAATTGGACCTGCGTGTCCAGCTTATTACCTCTTGACTCTGTGTATTTCTCTTCTCACCTATTCCCCTCAATGTAAATGAGGTTTCTTTAGAAGTGTTATGTAATCGGGTAGAAGTAATACTTGTGCTAGCGGGAGAGAGGAAATGGAGAGATTTGTTCTAGGAACAATGTGTTTAAATATCTACCTGCATATCATTATTATATTTATTTACGGCATAGTTCTCATATATTTGGGTATAGGATACTCATGCAAGTGTAATAGGAGGTTCTGTTTATCGATGGTACGGAAACAGCTTCGCTCTGGATAGACCCCTCAGAATCCCATTGGTAGGATGACTATGTGTCTATGGGAATCCGAATCAGGATAGGTGTATTTAGTCTTAACCTGAGACTTGCATTGCTGATACTTGCGACAATCAGTACACTTTGGTTTTGGTCGTCCGGGGCTTTAACAGGTTCTGTGTACGCCTCTTCTGGGTATACTGAGAATCGTAGTGTATTGGGTGTGATGTCAAGATGGAAGTATCACTTCAGTCATATGGAGATGATGATCAAGCAGGATACGGAACTTGTACTCTTGTATGCTGCAGCTATCAGGATAATATGACAAGCTCATGATTATTCGATTATAGAGACTAGTTACCAGAGATCCGATATATGCTTCGTACAGGGCAGACACAATTCTAGCCTCAGGCCTAGCATGTGACATTCGATACTGGATCGTAATACGCAATACTATGTATACTACGCCTGACAAAGATTACATATTCCTTTAAAGAATATTTCAGGAGAATTGGGTATGCATGGTGCTTTGCTAGAAGCCAACCATGTCTTGTAAATCGGTGAGAACGTGATACCGGATACGCACGTATTCGGATAGTCCGATGACCGTATTTACTGCCAACATATCCAGGGATCTCTTGGGTCGCTTCCCGAAGATTCACCGTTGAGATTTGACTCGAATAGAAATTTAATCTGGGATTAATTAAAAGAGAAATAATTAATTTGGGATTAATTGCGTCGATAATTTATCTGGGATTAAATTCGTCGAGATGAGAGAACGCGATTAATTTGAAATTAATCGGTAAAATAAATTTAATAGTTAAATTGGATTTTTCTATTTAATTTATTTAAATGGGCTAAAATAATATATCAGATATATTAATTGAAATTAGATTTCAAAGCGGAATTAAAATTAGATTTTAATTCAAGCAAATGAATTAATTTAGAATTAATTCGTAAGCGACTTTCATAATAATTTTGCGATGCATTATTATTTAAATTAAATTGGATTTAATTACGTCGCAATGGAAAATTCGTTTAATCAGATTAAATGAACCTGAGCCCGAAGTGTGTTGAGCAAGCCCACTTGAATTTCAATTTGGGTGGGACCCACATCACTTACATCACATGCACTATGTATGATGTAAGTAGTTGAAAAGTAAATAAGGCATTTACTTCACACACCTACACACTTTAACCATCTTAGGAAGTCAACATAAGTGTAAGGTTTTTGGGAAACAAAAATTGCACTATTCCTCATCCTCTCTCCTTGTAAAACCGTGAGGCTCTCTCCATGGAATACATTTTTGTTCTTCAAAATTTGTTCTTGCTAGCATATAAGGAGTCAAAATAAGGTGATAGGGAAACTCACCTGAGAGTATGGAACTCGATTTCAAGCTCCGAAGCTTCCAACACATCTAACAAAGAAGGAATTTTTGAAATTCTAAATCCGATCAATGTGAGTATTCCACAACTCCATTTGATTTATTCACACACAAATCACTCTTAGACGATCTTGACATGTTCTAGGAACACTTACAAATGGTATCAGAGCGATCTAAATTTGATTTGAAAATCTAGGGTTCAAGACTTTAATTTGGGAATTTTGTGTTTGGAGCTTGATTTTCCTAAATTAGTTGTTAGGTTATGTTTATATGATGTTGAATTGGATTAATGCATCATTGATTTTGTGAAAAATGTATTAGATTAATTTTCCCCAAATTCATATGCTTGGCCGAAAGTTACCCTAGGTTGCTCATGGTGGAATTTTTTGAAATTTAACATTGGGTGTGTTAAATGACATGATAGAAATATTGAATGTTGATTTAATTATATTGAAATCAAATTGAATGATTTTATATGCCTTTGTCGTGAGCTTTGATGCATGTTATAAGATTGATTTTGCTTCAATTTGTGTTGGACATGAAATGGAAATGTAGAGCATGATTAATTGAATTAATTAGTGTTTTAGAAGCATTAGATTAATTAATTAATTATGGTAATTACACTTGAATTGAATTAATTTGTAATTTGGAATAATGAGTTAATTTAATTTATTGTATTTGGACTTAATGGGCTTGGTTGGGCCAAGTTTGGTTTAGGATAATTGGTTGGATCCAATTGGGCCTAAAACCATTTCCATGAAGTCCGAATATGATAATTGGGCCTTTAAAATTTTAATTGGGCCTAATGGGCCTAAATTGATTTTTGGCATAGGGTGATTCCTAATTGGGCCTTGGCATCTTGGGTTTGACCCATAATTGCCAAAGCACATGCCTAAAGAATTAATTGAAAGCCCATTGGACTTTAATTGAATAGTATTGGATACTAATTGGGCCTTTGAGACCCATAAAGATTGGATTTGGAATCCAAGTCTAAAAGACACTATTAAAAGTGTAATTATTTAATTTGGAATTAAATATGAATTAGTATTGAATATAATTTAAATTGGATTTAAAATTGTAGTTCGATATAATTCAAGAATACTTACTTTGAGTATTTATTCTTAAACGAGTTGGACTCGCGCAAATCAAATCGTTGTTTGAACATTAGATGGTCACTAATTAAAGATAAATTAATTGGATTAGATTGATTGATAACATGCTTTGTGTGAATACTTGGATGTATGTATGAATAATGTATATCAGATGGATATTAGAAGGGTGAGGGCAATTTTGGAAATTATTGTAATAAATTTAGAATTTATTAAATTGGACCTGTGTGTCCAGCCTATTATCTCCTTATCTCATTGTATTTCTCTTCTCACCAATTCCCCTCAATGTAAATGAGGTTTCTTTAGAAGTATTATGTAATTGGTAGAAGTATGAATAGTGCTAGTGGGAGAGAGGAAATGAAGAGATTTGTTCTTGGAATAAGTTTGTTGTATATCTATCCGCATATCATTATTAAATTTTATCGCGCCTTATTATGATTTTAGAATGCATGCTTAAGGGTGTATGATGAGACCTAATTAAAGATAATAAATTGGTTGCCAAATCGTGACAAAAACCCTCATTTTATATTAAGCGTTTTTCCTTCCATTGAGTGATTCTCTCTCAAGATCCAAGATTGGCATTGGTTTGTTGGCCAAAGTCAATACCTTTGTCCATCGCGGATGTGTTTGAATCATGATGGCTTTATTCCATATCGTACGTCTTGGGCAAGTTGTGATTTGTTGGCCAAAGTCAAGGTCACTTCTTGTTCATCGGCCTCGATTACGAAACTTTTCCACTGTTAATGGGCACGCTTAACTGGTTTCATTAAGCTTGTTTAGCCAAAGCCAAGGCTTAGTTGATTCAGAGGAAAAATGTTAGGTAATATATTGGATATATTGGCATATATTAGATATATGTTACGGACTTGGAGGTCCACCTACCGGATCTAGGAATTGGATGGGATCCAATTGATTTTAGAGATCTACCTAGTTAAGTTTCATACAACTTATTGGCCAAAGTCAAGGTTGTGTGTTATTTAATGGGATTCTAGCCCATTAGGAAACTAGGTTTCTCGAGTACTCCACAGAGGGTTAGAGGCTCGCCGAAAAATAGTGTGAGACAAGTATTAAATTTGTAATTTCATTTATATACTTGCCAATACGCGCTCATTTCATTTTTCGTCATTAAAAAAATTTATATATATTAGTTGGACTAATATTCAATTGTTGTTTTAATTAAACATTTGGACTGTATTCAAACTACTTCATTTGTAGTTGGTTATATAATTGGATTATAGTAATCAATACATTTGAAAGTAACCGATCAATTGTAGTTGATTGTATAGTTAGACTATAGTAATCATTATATTTGATTGTACCCGAAATTGTTGATTGGATAGTTGGACTATTGGAATCAAGATAACTGAAAGATTAGCGTTTATAACATAATCCTGGGTGAAAATGTCTTTAACGGCATAATTTTCTAGAATGGGAAACAAATCTCAGGATAGTCCTGGGAGTTGAGAAGTTACTCTATTTGATAAAGCGACCTCTCGGGCCTAAGTTGAGCAAATAGTAGAGCATGAGCTTTGGAAGAATCATCGTGATGATAATTTTAGTGTTTAATCTGTTATGCTTGCCGCAATGACTCCTTAATTTCTTCTTCAGAACTAAGGATTAGATCCTCAAACCATGATGTTGAAATTGAAGGATCTTCATAGGTCTATTCTTAGATCTTAGAAGTATGAATTGCAAAAGAAGCTCTTTCGCTCGCGTATGTCAGAAGGTAGGTCTGTCGAGCACTAGGTGTCGCAGATGATTGCTGACGTCGAACAGCTAAGGTTAGCTGGGCATTACCTACGAGGTCGAGACTTCCATAGATTTGATCTTATAGTCTCTGCCCGAAAGCTGAGGCAGGTTCATTATGAACCAAAAGTAAACTCTTGGAGAGTTAATGGCTATGCTCAAGGAGACGGAGCCAGAGCTTACAAAAGGGCAAGAATCGCAAGGCGCATCTTACTTCGACATCCCAGAAGGCCAATGCTTGGCCAAAGGCTTATGGGGATGTGAATAAGGGAAAAGGCAAAATAGTCACAGTCTTTTAGGAAGACAAATGACATATCCCAATATGTCTGCCTAAACTGTGGAAAACGGGGTCACTGGAAGCGTGACTGCCGTATGGACAAGGAAGACATGAAGGAAGTGAAGATGGGCAAGGCTCCGACTTCAAGAATGTTTGTTATAAACATGACCACTACTAGTTTAAAAAAATTATATTTTTGATACTGGATGTGGAACATATATATGTACTGATGTGCGGATCTGCTGATTAGCAGGAGACTGGCTTCAGATGAGATCGACCTATGAGTTGGAAACGGGACGAGAGTCGCTGTTTTGGCCGTAGAAACCTAAGTTTTGGAACTACCCTTTAGGCATGTACTTAGATTAGGTGACTGTTATAATGTATCTAGTTTGACTAGGAACATTATCTCTGTATCTAGTTTAACTCGTTGCGGGTATACCTTTATATTCTAGAACACTAAGTGTTTTGTTTATAAAGATGATATTGAGATAAACACATTAGATGTGAATAACAGTATTTATATTTAGAATATAAATGAATCTCAAACATATAATATGACAAACAAAAGCTCAAACTTTATAAATCTGTTGAGACTTAAAAGTGGCATTGTTGTCTGGGACACATTAACAAGACTCGTATATCCACACTTTCAAAGAGTGTATACTAGGACGAATTTGATTCTAATTCAAATGATGTCAATGAATCTAGTTTATTAGGCAAAGTGCCTAGAACACCTTTTACTAGGTAAAAGTGCAAGTGCCACCGATCTGTTAGCCCTCGTTCATAGAGACGTAAGTGGGCCCATGTCTAGCTAGGCTAGAAGTGGATATGAACACTTCGTAACCTTTACAGATGTGGCATCGTGTTACCGTTATATGTATCTTATGAAACACAAGTCAAAAACTTTTGATAAATTCAAATAGTTTCTACACGAAGTAAGAAAACATACCGGTAAAAGTATTAGAAACATTATGGTCGGACCATAGTGTAAAATACTTAAACATATTAGTTTCAAGATTACTTGAAAGAGTATGGTATTCTTTCACAGTGGACTCCTCACGGGACACCTCAATTTGATGGTGTGTCCGAACGGAGAAACCTAACCTTGTTGGACATAGTAAGGTTAATGATGAGTCGCTCTGAGCTACCAATTTCCTTCACGGGATACACATTTAACAGTGCAATACTTTTTTTGAATAAGGTTCCATGATAATCTGTTAGACAGACTTCATATTAGATATGAACAGGAAAGAAACCATGTTTCTCATTCCTGAAGATTTGGGGATGCTGAGCATATAATTGAATGTTTGGATGATACCAAACTAGAACCTAAATCGGATAAGTGCATATTTGTAGGTTGTCATAGGGAAACCAAAGTATAATACTTATACAACTCAGAGAACAATGTAATTGTTTCTCTCTATGCGGTTTTCCTAAGAGGAATTCCTATATGCAGTGGTAAGTGAAGGAAAGTAAAAGTCGATGAAAATCATAGTAATATTGTTCCAGGCACCGAGTCCTCATGGAACACCAACAGTTCATCAGGGATGAAACTGTACCAATAATCTTTGAATACACAAGAACCGCGTAGGTCGGAGAGAGTCAGAAAATAACCTGGGAGGTATGGGTTTCTGATCTCACCTCATGTAGATATCAATCTTATTGAGGAATATGAACCGGCTACGTATGAGGAAGTGATACAAGGTATCAAATCATTTTATGGCAAAGTGCCATGAAGTCCGAAATGGATTCCATGTATACCAACTAAGTTTGGACACTGGTTGATGTACCAGAAGGCATTGTGCCTATTGGTACTATGTGAGTCTTCAAGGAAGACATACATGGATGGCAACATACAAATTTACACAGCTAGGCTTGTACAGAAAGGGTATCGTCAACGATATAGTGTCGACTACAATGAAATTTTTTCACCTGTTACCATGATTAAATCCATTTGGATAATGCTTGCTAATGCTGCATATTTCATTTATGAAATATGGCACATGGACATCAAAATCACTTTCCTTAACGGAAATCTTTTGGAGGATGTTTACAACATTCTGACGGTTTTGTTATGCCAAAACATGCAAACAAGGTTTGCAAGTTAAATCGATCCATTTTTGGATTGAAGCAAGAATTGTGTTCTTGGAACCAACGTTTTGATAAGATCATAATGGTATATGATTTATTTCAAAACGAATATGATTCTTGTGTATATAAGAAGGTTAGTGGGAGAGCACTGACAATAAATGTCCTATCAGATGATGATGTATTGCTTCTTAGCAATAACATTCCCATAAAATAATCGGTGAAAGCTTGACTTTCATTAAAATTCTCCTTGGAATACCTAGGAGAAGCAGGCTTTATTCTGGGAATAAATATCTACTGGGATAGAACCCTCCCAGAGTTCGTACATTTTTGAAATGTACGTGACCTGGTGTCTCATATGCTTTGAGCATATGGAGTCACAATCAGGCCAATCCAGATGATGATCACTGGATTGATGTTAAGAACATCCTTAAGTATCTTAGACGAACTAAGGATGCGTTCTTAAAATATGGGAAATGAGAACTTGAGGTGACTAGGTTCACTGCTGTAAGTTTCCAAACCGACAAAGACGACTTTAAGTCGCAATAAGGGTACATATTTAGTTTGAATAACGGAATAGTGAGATGGAAATCTTCCAAGTAAGATACTGTTTCCGAATAAACAACAAGAGTGGAACATTGCTGCAACTGAGGCAGCAATAGAAGCATTATGGATCTATATAATCCTAATTGGATTAGGAGTAGTTCTGTTAGCAGCTGAGCTAGGCTACAGCATAGGCTAAAGAACTACGGTCTCATCAATGATCCAAGTATGTACTTCGACTAATTCATCTGATTCGTTCGATCATACATCGTGGCGATGTGATGATCGAATAAAACGCATCAGATGATAACATTGTAAATCCGCTGACGAAAGCTGTTTCTCAGCGGAAATTTGAGCAACCCGTACATAGTCAGCTGTTAGACACTTAAGTGATTGGCTATAGGCCAAGTGGGAGATTGTTGGACAATTATGACCCATAGCATCACTATTTGTACATAACATGGCGTTGTTGTACAAATTAACTATGTGACAAAGGAAATTGCTCTTTTATCATTTGTAATTAGATTACCTAGATATATAAATGATAAAAGTCCATATGATTAGTACCAGATTAATAAGATATGAGACAATATTAATCCACTAAGGTTTAATCATTAAATATCTATAGTCGTAGTATTATCGATACTGGACATCGATAATGCGGAATAGACTAGTATTACACTTGTGCGTTTTATGGAAGCGTAACAACATAGTTCTCATATATTTGGGTATTTGATACCCATGCAAGTGTAATAGGAGGTTCTCTTTACCGATGGTACGGAAACAGCTTCGCTCTACATAGACCCCTCAGAATCCCATTGGTAGTATGACTATGTGTTTATGGGAATCCGAATCATGGTAGGTGTATTTGGTCTTAACCTGAGACTTGCATCGCTGATAATTTCGAAAATCTGTATACTTTGGTTTTGGTCGTTCGGGGCTTTAAGAGGTTCTATGTACGCCTCTTCTGGGTATACTGAGAATCGTAGTGTATTGGGTGTTATGTCAAGATGGAAGTATCACTTCAGTCATATGGAGATGATGATCACGCAGGATACGGAACTGGTACTCTTTTATACTGCAACTATCAGGATAATATGACAAGCTCATGATTATCCGATTATAGAGACTAGATACCAGAGATCCGATATATGCTTCGTACGGGGCAGACATAATTCCAGCCTCAGGCCTAGCATGTGACATTCGATACTGGATCGTAATACGTAACTATGTATACTACGCCTGACAAAGATTACATATTCCTTTAAAGAATATTTCTAGAGAATTGAGTAGGCATGGTGCTTTGCTAGAAGCCAACCATGTCTTGTAAATCAGTGAGAACGTGGTACCGGGTACTCACGTATTCAAATAGTCCGATGACCGTATTTACTGCCAACATATCCATGGATCTCTTGGGTCGCTTCCCGAAGATTCACCGTTGAGATTTGACTCGAACAGAAAATTAATCTAGGATTAATTAAAAGAGAAAGAATTAATCTGGGATTAATTGCGTCGAGAATTTATCTGGGATTAAATTCATCGAGATAAGAGAACGCGATTAATTTGGAATTAATCGGAAAAATAAATTTAATAGTTAAATTAGATTTTTCTATTTAAATTTTTTAAATGAGCTAAAATAATATATCAGATATATTAATTGAAATTAGATTTCAAAGAGGAATTAAAATTAGATTTTAATTCAAGGAAACGAATTAATTAGAATTAATTCGTAAGCGACTTTCGTAATAATTTTGCGAGGCATTATTATTTAAATTAAATTGGATTTAATTACGTCGCAACAGAAAATTTGTTTATTCGGATTAAACTAACCCGAGCCCGAAGTGTGTTGAGCAAGCCCACTTGAATTTTGAATTTAAAGTGGGGCCCACCAACTTACATCAAATATCTTCACAAGATTGATGGTGGTAGTTGAAAGCATTTAATGAATCTTACACATCATACTTTTGACTTATGCTTTTTTGAAAAGTATATACACTTTTTGGAAAAAGAAATTGGTAATTGTTTTTTGAAAAACAAAACACAAAACTCTTCTCTCTCTTTTCTCTACCAAGGCCGAACACTTTGCTTCCTTGGAGGGCAAATTTTTCTTTCATTTTTGTTCTTGCTAGCACATCAAAGAGTGAATCAAGGTAATAGGGAAACTTACCCAAGTGTTGAAAACACTCAAGAAAGCTTGGAGCTTCCACGGAAATGCATAAAAAGTTTTGAACACATCCGATCAATGTGAGTATTTTACGCAACTCTTTTGATTTTATTCACACACAAATCACTCTTAGACGATCTTGGCATGTTCTAGAAACACTAACAGGATCGACTATTGATATTTCAAATATAGTGAAATCTTACTTTTTATAATATATAAATTGTCATTATTACCCTTTAATTTATTTCAGGATTTAATTATGCCAAAACATATAAAACCATCCATAAAGGTGGTGATACGATTTGTTTATAACTAATCCAAATAGATACTCAATTATTCCATAACATATAAAACTATCCATAAAGGTGGTGATATGGTTTTGGAGATAATTAGTCCAGATTTAAATTACTCTCATATAATATGGGGTGTACGGGCCAAATTTG
This sequence comes from Zanthoxylum bungeanum, assembly GCA_019454045.1. Taxonomy (NCBI): domain Eukaryota; kingdom Viridiplantae; phylum Streptophyta; class Magnoliopsida; order Sapindales; family Rutaceae; genus Zanthoxylum; species Zanthoxylum bungeanum. The sequence goes on along the minus strand of SKCR01001830.1, from coordinate 49,181 downwards.
GGCCAATGACATATTTGTCTTTTCACCTCAAGTCCAATATCAGATAGAGCCCAATTCCTTCAAACAATGTCCAGACCAAGTTTGGGCCAATGATCCAATTGACTTTCCAGGCCCGATTTTCGAAAAAACCCATATGGTAGCTCATTCATTCTCCAATCCATCCCCAACAGAAAAATATCTTTTCATAAATTGATTAATCTCCGCATAATTAGCCGATTCAACACCGAAAGCTAAATGTTTAACATGTTACTGGGGTCCACCATCATAAATACGACCATTAATCCAACTAAAAAACTATTTCGTAGCCTATAAAATGGAATATAACTCATAATTATATTCATTCGAGCTTAGGCACTCATATTAAGCTCTCAAGGCATATTACTGTCTAAACACTGGCTAACCATCCTCACGGTAGTTCACGGAGGTCAAGGTAACCTCGTACCTTGCTCTTCCTTTATTTAACGCTCATCTTCACCACAGACTTGAGCGTCGGAGTGTCTATGACAACCACCACATCGGTGGGTAGAAACTTTCAACTCACTTTACCTTTATTTGCAGGATCGCTAGTGTCCATCATACAAATTCTCGATCTTGGACCTAAGGAGAAATCCAGTGTCTATAATTTGGCACCCACTATGAGGCCTTAGCAATTTATAGCAAGCAAAGATCTCTTATTCTACGAACCTTTCAATACAGCTACTTATGACTTCAGGAAGTGAGCAGACACCAGACCATGTGGCCGCACAGTTTGCTGTTCTCCAAGAACGGTTACGAGCTTTGGAGGAGGAGAACTTAGCCATGCGAAGCTCCAACACAAGCCTTCAGAAGCAGTTGGAATAAACTTCCTCAACCTCCAGCAACGAGAAATTCTGGACCATCCTAGGAATCCTACGATTCAAACCAACCTCTTGGGAGCATTCAAAATGTGGCAAATGATGATCCGCCACCAAACCACCACCCCGAAGCCACCAAATAAGCTACCATATTTCGCCAGTCAACCAAGCACAGCAAGTCGCCTCCACCATGCGTAAGGAAATGCAAGAAATCAAAGAGGTAATTTTGTCCAGTCTACCTGGTGTCAGACTACCTGTAAGAAAAAGTCGAGCTGGTATAATTTCAGTCACTCATTTCTTGGAAACTATCACTTCTGTTGAACTCTCATGAAAGTTTAGCCCCCTGACATGAAGCTATATGATGGGTCCACGGACCCAGACAACCATGTTGTCCATTATAAATATAAGATGATGTCCACAATACTTGCTCCATACCAATGGGAGCTGGAATGTGCAGAGGTTTTGGAGGGACATTGGCAGGCCCAACCCTCACATGGTTCATCAATCTCCTGAACCGATCCATTGGGTCATATCAAGAACTTATTGAGAAGTTCATGGAGCACTTTTCCAGCTCTTGTAAACTGAAAAAGACCGCAGACGACCTCGATGCATTTCAGCAACGGAAAGGAGAATCTGTGCGAGGCTACATAACGTATTTCAAAAAAGAGAGAATATCCATTCTGGATATCCACCAGCCGACTGCCAGGCCTTCAGGAATGGTCTGGTACTGGAGAGTGGGCTTTATATGAAGCTAACAAAATTCTGATGCTACATTATGAATCAGGTCATGGCCCGAGCCCAAATCAAGATAAGATGGGAGGAAGATAAGAGGAATAAGAAGAGAGAAAGTTTCATCAGCCATAATAACGAGAGAGTACCAAATCCTCCCAAACGACCCAAAGAATTTATTGGCAGAGCTCTACAGCCAATAGACAAAAAGGTTCATCAAAGGAAAGATCGCCATCATTTTAACCGAGATTTTGATCATCAACTTTTGCTTTTCCAGATCCAAGACATGACATCACCAAATATGCCAAGACTTCCAGACTTCAACTTCACCGTCTCTTCAGGAGAACTGGTCTCAGTCCTCAAGAAGATGGGGAACAAGGTGAAGTGGCCTACACGCTCTACAATGAGCGGAAAATATATCAATATTTACCGCCCCTTTGAACTAATATTTTGTATTATTTTTCGAGTTTGATGTGTTTTTATTTATTTGCAGATAAAAAAATATTGGGACTCAATGGAATCAACTCGGGGCTAAAACGACGAAAAACAGACAAAAAGGGCAAAAATGGAATTTTACTGTGTGCGTTGCGACGCGAAACCTTCTCTACTTCGCGACGCGACTCAATCATGCGCTGCCGAAACGCGTCATCACTTACGTCATCACTGCATCATCACTGTAGCATGCGTTGTGACACCCAAGCCCTTTTGCGTCGCGATGCTGACATAATAATGCAGCCGCCATCTACTATAGCACGCGTTGCGACGCGCACCGTTTTTGGAGCCTATAAATAGCTGCTGATTTCATTTAAAATTTTCATACTTTCCTTAGCTTTCTTAATAAGTAATTGAGGATTGTATCTTATTTGTATATATTTATAGTAATGTATTTTTATTTTTAGTAGTAATAATAGTTTGTTTGTTTTATCTTTCTTTTATTCTTGTAGTTAATTTCCGCTGTGGGAATGGTGAAACTTTTATTATGATTATTTAGATTAATCTCCCTTATTTTATAATATATAAATTATCTTAAAACCTGACTTAATTAGATACCGCCTATATTGTCGGTTGGAATTAATTAAAACATGACTTAATTGGATACCGCATATATGATCGGTTAGTAATATAATGCAAATGTATATATTATAATAAAGGAGATTTCTAGATTTTAAATATTAAAGGTGGATCCCATAACCCCAACATTTTATTTTTAATCTAGGGAAGTGATAAAACACAATATTCATAAGTTTAATAATTGATTGTCTTATTTATTTAATCTTAAGCTTAATGCTTCTTATTGTCTGATCACCAATAAGACTGATATGGTAAACTTAAAATGAACTTGACGAAGGGATTTTAGATTTCAGTTTTAGATTCAATAATTAACAACATAGAAATTAAGTCCTCGTGGGATCAATATTTTTATACTACTTGAGCGATACGTGCACTTGCGTAACGTGTGTGATTTCACCGATCACTCCAGATACAGATCTACCAAAAAAGACACAAGCAGATGATGTGAGTTTCACCGAGACTACGGCCATAAGATGAATGACTGTGTGGCCCTAAAGCTAGAAGTTTTGGAGCTACTAAATAAAGGTATATGAAAGACTTGCTCAGAGAGAAGGGTAAGGCTACGATGGGCCGAAGAGATGAAAAGAACGATTGAGAAGACGACCCCTTATCACCACCGCCAATCAACAATACTATTTCATTTCATGAGGATTTGAAGTCAGCAGAAATTCTTACTCAGCCACCAAACATCATTCAACACCAGCTGTTGTAAGGACATCCCACTCTATAATTTCGATTGAAGGAATGTTTACCGACTTGACAATTGAATTTACAGACAACATCAGCTCCAGTAGGTTGAATCCCCACCATGATGCTCTAGTAATCTCCTTGCAAATTGTAAACTTTATGATCAAACGAGTGTTGGTCAATACATAATCTTCAGTCAATATTATCTTCACAACCGTACTTGCAGACATGGGAGTAGAATTAGATAAAATTAATCGACGGTCGACTGCGTTGATAGGGTTCAGTGGGAAACAAATGTTCACATTGGGAGAAATATCTCTCCCAGTATACGTAGGATAAGTCAACAAAATCACCAAATTATTGGTCTTGGATTATCCCTCAGCCTACAACTTGATTATTAGCCGACCTTGGATTCACGACATGAGGAAAGTTTCTTCCACCTACCATCAAGTGTTGAAGTTCCCTAGCAAATGTGCATCCAAGAGATCAAAGTCGACCAGTTTGCCTCAAGGAGTTGCTATCAAATGACTCTAAAAGCCAAGTCTCAATCAACATAGCAATTATAGGAAGGATCTTGTGGGGTCGAGCAAGATCATCCAAACATTGAGGAACTCGACGATGTCCAGATTCACCCTCAGTATACAGACCACAAAGCCCAAATTGGGGCTTACCTTGAACTCAAGCTACGCGCTAATCTAATTAACTTTCTCAATGAGCGACACGACTATTTTTCCCGGTCTCATGAAGATATAACAAGTATAAATCATGAGATGATAACCCACGAATTCCATATGGACCCAAACTACCCTCTGTTAGATAGAAGAGGAGAAAGTTCACTCCAGAGAGGAAGAAAATCATCGACGATGAGGTTCATAAACTACTACAAAATGGAGCCATCAAAAAATTCCAATGCCTAAAGTAGCTTGCAAACAACGTCGTGGTTAGAAAGAATAATAAGGAGTGACGACACTGCTTCGACTTCACAGATTTGAACAAGGCATGCCCAAAGTATTCATTCCCTCTGCCTCATATTGATTCAATGGTCGGTGTTATAGCAGTACATGAGTTGATGAGATTTATGGATGCCTACTCGGGCTACTATCAAATCCTCATGCATCCAAGTGACCAAAAGAAGACAACCTTCATCACCAACAGAGGTGTCTATTGCTACAAGGTAATGCCATTCGGACTCAAGAACAGTGGAGCCAGCTACCAACGTCTCGTCAATAAGATGTTCACCGAACAGATTAGGAATACCATAGAGGTCTACATAGATGACATGTTGGTGAAATCATTGAAGTCTGAATAGCATATAGAGCACTTGGGGCAGACATTCGACATAATGAGGAAATATGGCATGAAGCTAAACTCTAAAAAGTGCACATTCGATGTCGTTTCGGGCAAATTTCTTGGCCATGTAGTCACTCGATGATGGATTGAAGCCAATCCTGAGAAGATTAAGTCCATCCTCAATATCCCCTCTCCCAACAGCTCGAAAGATATCATGCGACTTGCAGGGAGGATTACGGCTCTCAACAGGTTCATCTCCAAGTCTAGGGATAAAAGTTTTTTGTTATTCTCTGCCCTCAAGAAAGCGAAGAACTTCGAATGAACTCTTGAAGGAACTCATGAGGTACTTAACCACTACACCACTCCTTTCAAAGCCAGTCGATGGTGAATGGCTTTTCCACTATTTGGGGGGTTTCATAGCAAGATGTCAGTGAAGAGACACAACACATAGTTACTATGTGAGTAAAGCTCTATCGACGCAGAGACACGCTACATCCAGATGAAGAAGTTGATACTTACTTTAATAACAGCAGCTCGAACGCTACACCCTTATTTTCAAGGGCAGTCAATCAATGTCTACACTTCTTATCCCCTGAGGGGGCATACTCCATAAACCCGAACTCTCTGGGAGACTAGTGAAATGGGCAGTGGAGATTTGAGAGCATGACATTACTTACCAGCCATGGACCGCGATCAATTCTCAAGCATTACCAGACTCTGTGGTCAACTTCAACCCTAGCCTACAAGTCTCTGCTAAATTAGAAGTCCAATGTGTCCAACCGACGACCGCTTGGAAACTTTCAGTCGAAGGATCTAGCAACAAGCGAGGATGCATGTTAGGACTTGTAATCACCACCCTTGAAGGTGACACACTACGTCAAGCAGTCAATTATGGTTTCAAAGTCACCAATAATGAAGCCAAATATGAAGCATTAGTGGCTGGATTGACATTGGCTAAAGATTTTGGAGCCAATATGATAGAGGTGAAGTCAAACTTTTAGCTCATTGTCAATCAGCTCCAATGATCATATCAATCAAGGGACTCACATATGGCCGCCTACCTCTAAAAGGAGAAAAAAAGCTTCAGACGATATTTTAGGAATTAACAATATCACAAGTTCCAAATACTAAAAACTCTCATGCATATGCCTTGGCCACCCTCGACTTGACATTGTAAGGGGACAAACCCCAATATATTCCAATGGTATACATGCAATGGCCGGCCATCTGGAAGGGAGAAACCAAATATGTCGCTTCAATTACTTCAGCCGACTCATGGATGACACCGATGGTAAAATAATTACAAGACGACACACTCACATGAAATAAAGGCGATGCTCGCAAGACTCAACGCCAAGCAGCAATGTACACTCTGTATGATGGTCAGCTCCTAAAAAGATCTTTTCTGGGCCCTATCTCAAATGTCTTACTCCTGAAGAAGCTCAATACGTTTTAACAGAGTTACATGAAGGAGAATATGATAATCACTCCATGGGGAGAAGCCTGGCATGTCGAACCTACAAGGCAGGGTATTATTGGCCCACTATGCAAGCCGACGCAGCAAACTTCACCTGCAGATGTGAGAAATATAAAAGGTTTACCCCAGTCTCGCACCTACCATCAGAAATACTCAACCTCATTCTTTCCCAGTGGCCATTCATGAAATGAGGGATGGATATCGTAGGCAAACTCCCAACCGCCCCGGTCCAGTGAGTCTACATGTTAACACTCACAAACTATTAAGCCAAATGGATTGAAGCAGAAGCTTTCACCAAGATACGAGATAGAGAAGTGCAAACCTTCATTTGGAAAAACATCATATGTCAGTTTAGGCTGCCAAGAGAAATTATAACCACTAATGGTTCTCAATTCATCAGTCACCATTTCCAAGACTTTTTGCAAGAATTGGGGTATCAAACTTAGCTTCTCAACCTCACACTTCCCATAAGCCAATGGTGAAGTCGAGTCTTCCAACAAAACTATTATGAACACTTTGAAGAAAAGATTGGAGAAAGCGAAAGGAGCATGAGCAGACGAGCTCACATAAGTATTATGGTCCTATAGAACAACAAATCATTTATCGACTGGAGAAACCCCATTCTTGCTCGTATTTGGAGCTGAAATAGTCATTCCAGCTGAAAGTAGTGTCTCATCCCCACGCTACTAGTGTCTCGAAGAAGATTCCAATCGAAAACTCATGAACTACAGTCTTGATACCATTGATGAGCTGAGAGAAAACGCTTCGATATGAATTGCTGCCCATCAGTGGAGGATGGCCAAGTACTTCAAAGAGAATGTTATGAGCTGAAAATTCAAAGAAGGGGAATGGGTTCTGCGTAAAGTCTTCCAAAATACCAAAGAGGTTGGAGATGGGAAGCTCGGACTCACGTGGGAAGGCTCATATGTCATTACAAAAGTTGTTGGACAATGAGCCCATAAATTAAAGAGTAATTGGGACGCCCATTCAAAACAGTTGGAATGCCATACATCTCAAGCGATTCTATAAGTAGACCTTCTGACTAAAAGTCATAAACCAGCCACTCAACCAGTGACTGCTCTATGACTAGGGGACAATGAGACTACCTTGTAGCCTTTCTTCACTTCTAATTTATGAGAATTTTCAACTGTTTCATAACTCGACTTGAGGGCATTCACCCCATTAATTTAAGGTTACTCAAATATCTTTTTGAAATTTTGCAAATAAAAACTCAAGCAAAAATATAGTTAATATTAAGAAAATAAAGTGTTTTTACATAAGGGTCATTGACCAACAGTCAATAATTAAGCCTTCAAGGCCTTCAGAAGATGGAACTTCAACATAATCTTCAACAGCAGTAGAAGCATCTCTAACATCAACAACATGGTCAGCCTCCAGTTTAGCATATTTTTCTTCCAACGGCCTAGACCCCTCTCCTGCATCTTTAACTGTCCAGTGACCTCCTGAGGCTCCTCCTCTATTCCAGAAATTTATCCTTCAGCTGCAGAATCACCTCCTCACATCACCTACTCCATTCGAACCAACCTCATCTTCTCCTTCTTCAGCCTCATTTTCATACGACAAGGATAAACCAGCCTCAATTTTCTCAATCATCTTGATCAACTTCATCGGTTTCTAGATACTCTACTCCCCTGTTAAATATTGCTTTATCAAACTACTCATTTCCCTAACCATCGCTTGAAATACGATCCCTTCTAATTGATCAATCAATTTTGCCTTCTCTCTTTCAAGGGCGGCCAGATTCTCATTATAAGCTTCCATCTCAGCTGATGACACATCCCTCTCCGATTTCAATGTCGACTTAGCCTATTTGGCCTAATCTTCAAACCTTTTAACCTTTTGGGAAAATGCTTGGGTTAGTTACCATTCGACAGTATATTATGGAAAATAGAAGAATTAACTCTTTAGAAACTTACTTGGTAATTTAGGGCAACAACTTTCTTTATCGTCTCCAGGGGCCCATCTCGGGTCAACCGATGTTCATCTTCTTCAAGTAAAAGCCCCTTGACAAACTATGTAAGGCTAGAAGGATCTGAAATTGCAGTCGACCCATATAGAATTATGACAATTAAATTCACAAAATATTCCTCCGGTTCAGCAATGGCCTTTCACTTCTTTGAGGCCACTGTCATCTCAGTCGATTGTCTCGAAAGAGCAGTGGGAGCTTTAGTTACTGTTACTCCCTTAGCCATGGGAGCGTCAGTCTCCACAAGTTCAGGCTCATTCCCATTTGCCTTCTTATTCCTCATCTTGGCCTTCATTTCCTCAAAAGACGGAATCTTGAAACGTCCAGACATGATCTCAGTTGCGTATAAAATTTCTTTGTGTGTTAGTGGCCTTAAAAATAGAAGCCTTCTTAAAGAGCAGTCGACGCGACCAAGTGCTCACTACCACTGCCAAGATTAGTCTACTAAGGGCTAAATGGGTACCTTCATAATCAAACACCTCCTTCCATAATGGGGTCAATCTCAACTTATTCTCTTCTAAGACAAATCTCTGATTCTTCTCTAAAGCAAGTAGACTCAACAGATATTTATTATTAGCAGAGACACCCGGAGTTGCGTCAAAAGAAAATTTATGGGATAAGCTTGAGAAATACAAAAAGAAATGAGCATCAGCCAAGCTAGAAATCGTTAAGAGAATGTAATATATTGAAAATCTGCACATTCAGTCGACATGTTCCAATATTCAGGGATACAACTTGCTTCATCCGACCCGAATACACTCTCTCATCAAAAAGAAGTAAAACTATTTCCAGTCTCCCCTGTCATTGGTTGTCAGCTCAGCTCTAAGTGATCTTTCTTCTGGTGAAGATACAGATGGTATCTCCGCTTCTCCGTCAAATGCTTCTTCAAATAGTAGATGTACAATAATTCTCTCACTCCAAAATTGATCCCTAACTAAAATGACAAACACTCAATCGAGAAGATGATTCTCCACGTATTTAGCATCAACTGACAAGGGGCCAACTCATAGTGATTTAACAGCTCCCAGACTAACCTAGGTATGGGGAACCTAAATCCATCAGAAAATGGACGCTCATAGAACCCAATCCACCCATGTATTTTATAGTCTATCACTCGACGATGCCAATCTAACCTCAATAGACAGTAGAAACCTATATCTTATTTTCATTTCCCTTATTGATTGATCCGAAACCAGACTAGCTGGATTCCTAGTTAATATGTTGGTTGGTTCACTTGTACTTTGAGTCCCACTCGACTCTTAATAGAAGGTAGGGTCCTAAGAGGTGTTATGTCTTTTGGAATCCCTAAAGGGGGCTCAACTATAATTAAAACTCCAACCTCTCCTAAACTCCCATACGACCAATCAATATCACATTCCTCCCCAATCGACTCACTTGTAAAAATTCTTTCAGGAGACCCAATATAAATCTCAATGGGGACATCACTATTATCCATAGAATTTTCACTTGACATTGATTCAGATGATTGCACAATGCTTTAGCCTACAAACATTAAATCTTCTAAATTTCTACTCTTTAAAGGATCAAATTGCCCTAATCCTCAAACACAATTCCAGTAATCTTACTGACGCATTAAAGATCAAATACCTAATTTAACAAAAACAGCTTAAATCTACGTTATGAATAATTGAAGAACACGAGAAGGATATGGATAATTCCTTGAAGATCATGAGAGCTCTTCCAACTTGCAAAACATGAAAGTTTTCTATGAATGAAGCAAATAAGCCTCCATAAGCCCTCTTGTACTCAATTTACCTTTTGTTGCTTTTTTTTCTCGCCTAAAGACTCCTCGAAACTCTCACTATAGCTATATTATAGCGAAGGGCCAAAAACTTCAAAACCCATTTCATGAAACATACTTGAGTCTTAACAAGTAAGAAGGTTCAATCATAGTCATCAATTGGAGACATTATGAAAGGAAGTGGCTATGATAACTCAGAAAAGAGTATCCCTTTTACGAAGATCTGAAACCTCCATTTTCCCCATCTGAAAAATGAAGATACTTATACATGAGAGATTACATAGAACCACATTTATTGATCTCCAAAAACCCTAGAAGATAATGAAGCTTCTTCTATGAATGGCATCTTCTCCAAATAGCAGGATTACCGAACTTCTACCTAGTCGACAAAAAGAATAGAGGTTCTTGCAAGAGTATCTCCCATTGGCCCCGACGACATATCATGGTTCTTACTCTGGAGAGCCATCTATTACCCCAGCCGACACGGCTCCTAGACACATGTATAAATGTCATTCCCTTTCTACTAACCATGTTCGTGATTTCATATATACAGGCAATATCATGTGGAAATCAGGTTCCATTTGTAAAAATAGTCTTCCTTTTTTGTTAAAAATAGTCCAGTCGACATTAGTCTCATGGCAAGGTGGTTGGAGATTATCTCAAACCTTCATCTGGTCCAGCGACGGGAATATTCCCCATGGCTCATGTCGAGTCAAGTTCAATACCTGGACCTTCATCTGGTCCAAACGACATAGAAGACACCCCCGGAGCCTCATGAGATCTGGTCGGCTGGAGATGATCTTAGACCTTCATCTGCTCCGGTAGATGGGAATATTCCCCATGGCTCATGTCGAGTCAAGTTCAAAACCTGTAGTTTCATATGGTCCAGACGATGTAGAAGACTCCCCATGACCCTCTGTAGGTCTATTCGACTGGAGATGCCTGGATCTTCATATGGTCTAGTCGATGGAAACATTCTCATGGCTCATGTCGAGTCAAGTTCAAGACCCGGATCTACATCTGGTCCAGACAACATAGAAAACTCCCCAGAAACTCAATATTTTTGGTCGATTAGAGATTATCATGGACCTTCATATGGTCCAGTCGATGAGAACATTCCTCATGGCTCTTGTTGAGTCAAGTTCAAGAACTAGACCTACATCTGGTCCAGACAACATAAAAGACTCCATCAGACCATTAACAGGTCTGGTCGACTGGAGATGGTCGTGGACATTCATCTGGTCCAGTCGACAGGAATATTCCCCATGGCTCATGTCAAGTCAAGTTCAAGACGTGGACCTTCATCTGGTCTTGACGACATAGAAGACTCCCATGTACCTTCTCGGGACCAGTTGGCTTGAGATTATCTTGTACCTTCTTCTGGTCCAGTCGACGGGAACATTCTTAATTGCTCATATCGAGTCAAGTTCAAGACCTAGACCTTCATTTGGTCTATACGACATAGAAGACTCTCCTGAACCTTCTCAGGACCGGTTAACTGGAGATTATCATGGACCTTCATCTGGTCCAGTCGACGAAAATATTCCCCATGGCTCATGTCAAGTCAAGTTCAAGACCAGGACCAATATCTGGTCCTGACGACATAGAAGACTCCCCCAGACCCTCAACAGGTTTGATCGTCAGGAGATGATCTTAGACCTTCAACTGGTCCAATTAACGGGAACATTCCCTATAGATCATGTCAAGTCAATTTCAATATTTGAACCTAAATCTGGTCCATACGACATAGAAGACTCCCCCGGACCCTTAGCAGATCTGGTCGAGTGGAGATGGTCATGGACCTTCATCTGTTCAAGTCGACAGGAACATTCCTCATGGCTCATGTCGAGTCAAGTTCAAGACCTGGACCAACATTTAGTCCTGAAGACATAGAAGACTCCCCCAGACCCTCAGTAGGTCTAGTCGACAGGAGATAATCATGGTCCTTCATCTGGTCTAGTCAACGGAAACATTCCTCATGGCTCATGTCAAGTCAAGTTCAAGGCCTAGACCTACATTTGGTCCAGATGACATACAAGACTCCTCCGGACCCTCAGCATGTCTGGTGGACTGGAGATTATCCTATACTTTCATCTGGTCCAGTCGATGAGAATATTCCTAATGGCTCATGTCAAGTCAAATCAAGACAAGGACCTTTATCTGGTCCAGACGACATGGAAGACTCCCTGGACTCTCAATAGGTCTGGTCGACTAGAGATTATCTAGGATCTTCGTACAGTCCAGTCGACATGGTCACTCCCATAGCTTATGACTGTCTCTCAGATCATCGTCATGTCTGGTCGACTAAGGATCATCCATGATATTGTTTTAGCTCCATCAAATATGATATGACCTTTAACAAGTCCAAGTGACATCAATATCCAGATCTGGTTGACTAAGGATCATTCGAGTTATTTATTTAGCTCCATCGGCATGATATAACCTTTGACATGTCCAAACAACATCAAAGTCTGGTAGGCTTATATGCTTTAATCAAACCCTAGACGACATACTCGTCGAATACTCAGCCAATGACGCATTGACTTATAGAGTATGGGACAAACTATACCGGCTAATTTTGGGCCAATGGCATATTTATCTTTTCACGTCAGGCATAATATCAGATATAGCCCAATTCCTTCAAACAGTATCCAGACAAAGTTTTGACTAATGATCCAATTGACTTTTCAGACCCGATTTCGGTTAAAACTGACATTGTAGCTCATTCATTATCCAATCCAACCCCAACTGAAAAATATCTTTTCATAAATTGATTAATCTCAGCATAATTAGCCGATTCAACACCGAAAGCCAAATATTCGACATGTTAGTGGGGCACACCATCATAAATACAGCCCCTACTCTAACTAAAAGACTATTCTTTAGCCTATAAAAGAGAGTAGAACACAGAATTATAATCATTCAAGCTTAGGCACTAATATTTAAGCTCTAAAAGCATATTACTCTCTAAACATCGGCTAACCACACTCGCGGCAGTTCACAAGGGTTAAGGTAACCTCAGACCTTGTTTTTCTTTATTTAATGCTCGTCTTCACCACTGACTTGAGCATCAGAGTGCCTACGGAAACCACCACATCGGTGATGGAGTTGGTGCTTGGAGTGCCAATTCGAATTGTATATTTTATTATTTATTAATAAAATAACTACATTTTCATTTCATACCTCATTAATGATATTGTCATTATGTGTAGATATGCTAAGAATGACATCGACCTTCGAATAATCTAGTAGTAATATTGGACACTAGGTGGTCAGTCATTGGGATAAATATTACTATTGTAAACTATTCCTAAAGTATATATTCCTAGTCGTTGGTTTTGGAATACGGTCGAATTCCCAAAACCTAGAAGACTAGCACATGTCGTATATTGGAATTAGAGTTCCAATGGTTTAACCTGATGTACCATGGGTTTTGGAAACTCGTATAGACATGTGGGTATTCGTTAAAGCAAATACTAAATGACTCATAGTTGATTCCTAATAGTTGGATGTACACACTACCGTCAATAGGAATATCCTCAAGTCAAGTAGCATATGTAATCCTTTAACCATAGGATATCATTGATTTTGAGTGAGATCCTTCACACTTTGATGCCATGTATGTCAGAAACCTTTCATGATCTGGCCTCTAGATGTTCATTGGGTATGGACCGATGCACTCAGTAATCAAGTGTGAAGCAATATAGGATTTGTCGACCCGTATGTGTACCGCAAGGGATTTAGGTATCCATGTTAGTAAAGTCACGATTCTTAGATCTTTGGCCAAAGTCGATCACCTATTGTGGATCACATCAGTTATGAAGAATCATGGACATGTCGACATGAGATGTGTGCCTCAGAAACTTGACGGTGTATTATATATTTCCTAAGAACAACTCGGATAGCCTACGACGGAGGGATTGTTAAATATATGTGATGACCTCGACTTGTATAGTTCAGAAAGGTCGTTCGTGTTCTTCGCGAATTCGGAGGTGGCCAAATTACGTACATATTAGCTAGGCTTTTATGACGAATGTGTATGTACTTAGAGAGTTCCAATATGAAGTGTACTCATTGAACACTTGGGTAGTCAATTATTTTTTATAAAAGATAATATTCGATATTATAATTATCAACTAAGATAATCAAGTGTTATTGGATAACATTGATTATTTACTTTGACCTAATTGGATTAATTTAATAATTACACAATGGCTTAATTGTAAAATCATAATTATCTCTACCATTTGAGGATATTATGGTAATTGTAAGTATGTAATAATTGGTGGTTTTGGCTTGATTTAATTGGATTAAATCAAAGTGGGAGATAATGGAGATTAGTCACACCTAATTATACATATTTGGACAAATTGGATTAAACCCACTTAAAATTTGATTATAAATTTTATTAATTAAAAATTACCTAAGTTTTGCTATAAATAACAAGCTTAAGGAATGTTTTAATTACAAGTATAAGCATAAGCAAAAGCTTGAGTAAGCTATACACGAGTAATTCTTGAGAGATTAGCCTAAGTTAGAGAAGTGTTTAGAGAAGCTTGTGAGGTCTCTAGAACATTTCATCTAGGAAAAATCAAGATTTGATCTTGAAGCAAAGCTTGGTAGCATTGGAAACAAGATTGGATCTTGGAGTCAAGCTTCCACACATTGGAGGTTCTCCAACCATTTCAACAAAGGAGAGGTAGATTGGATCTTGCATCAAGCTTACTAGGTAATGTTTGATCTTCTCCTAAGCTATGTTCTTTTGTGTATTAGATGCATGATCACATAGCTTAATATTGAAATAAGGCTAATCAATTTGTGTTAGGATACTTTAGAAGTATAAACACAACATGCTTATGAATTAGATCAAAGATGTTCATGTTGGACATGGAACAATTAATAAGAGTTTGGAACTCTAGATTAAAGCTTAGAGCTATGGCTACCATTCTAGATTCACTTGACCACCTTTAGGTGAACTAGAATTGTTCATGAGACATTTCTAATTGGGATTCTAAAGTGATTTATGATTAGATTTAAACAAATGCATATAAGTATTTAGAATACATGTATGCTAATTGTAAAACATGTGTTGATAGTGGTTATGAAGTTAAAATTGAATTTTAAGTATATTTGAAGTATTGGGAGAAAATTGGAAGTGTTTAGGCATGTTTTTGAACTAAAAAATGTAATCAGTACTGGCGGCGTCGCGACACCGAGCTGAATTTTGGGCGCGACGCCTAGACCTTAGCGTCACGATGCGTCGACGTTCACGAAAAACATGCTCTTGGCATTTTGGGTGGCGTCGTGATGCCCAAGCACTTGTGTCGCGATGCCTAGACCTGATTCATACTAAAACTTGTTTTTCTCTGTTCCGGAGTTTCTAGACTCCATTTTGGTCCCCGTTTTTCCTTACGGACTCGAAATGGAATTTAGTTTTACATAAAAATATTTTAAAATACACCTATGCTAAATATTAACGGGTTAGATGATGAGTGGTATTTCTATCACTATTTCCCACTCATTTAACCTAATATTTTGTATAGTTTCTTGAGTTTTATGAACGTTTTGATGTATTTTGTGTTATTTTGCAGATAAATAAAGTTTCAGGACATTCTGGAGGTGTTTTGGGGCAAAATGGACAAAATTGGACAAAAAGGGCAAAATCGTCATTTCAGCGTCGCGACGCTGAAGCCTTGCCCGTCGCGACGCCCAGCGTGCGCCGAATCTGCTAACATGCACCTGGTCAACAAATCAGAATTTGAGAAGTTTGACTTTGCTAACGTGCGCCGTGCCACGTGTCACCATCACAACGGAGATGCTAAAATGCGCCGTGCCACGTGTCAACATCCTACGGTGCCGACAGTCATCATCGCCACGTGTGCCACGTGTCATCTTACGTGTAGCCACGTCATCGGGTCAACCGAGTCAACGATCCATGTGTCATGCCACATCAGCACCCACGTCAGCAAGTCAACCGAGTCAACATGCCACGTCATCATCAGCCAATCACAGAGCGACACGTGTCAACATCTCATTCGTCCGACGGCCGCCGCCCCACGTGTCGCCACGTCGCCTTCCACATCATCAAAGTGACGCAAGCAATGACGTCATGAACAGTTGACACATCATCGTGACGTAAGCAATGACGTCATGAACAGTGCCACGTCATCGGATAAGATTCTGAGCCGACCAACCAGTGCGTGACACGTGTCCTACTGTACCCAGCGTCGCGACGCTAGTGCAATTTGGGCGTCGCGACGCCGGAGCCTTATCCGAGCCTATAAATAGAGATCGAATTTTCAGTTTTCATTACACCTTTCTCTCTCTTTTTTTAGTTCTAAATTGAGAGCTTCTCTCTCTAGAATATTTTAGTTTAAGTTTTGTAAATATTTTTAATTACTTTTTAATAGTAATAGTAATTTTACTTTCTTACTTCTTACCATTTTTACTATTTACTATGTGTAGGTAACTTTTCACCGCTAAGGTAAAAAGGTAATTCTTTTACTATTGCTATTTAGATTAATCTCCCTAAAATATAATATATAAACTATTTATAACCGGACTTAATAAGGATACCGCCAGATTGGTCGGTTGATTATTAAATAATTATTCCGCCTTTATGGCTGGTTTATTTTTGTTCCGCCTTTATGGCTGGTATATTTCTGTTCCGCCTTTATGGCTGGTTTAATAACAAATATTACCGCCTTTATGGCTGGTTGATAAAATATCACAAGTATATATTATATTTTATGGGAGATTTCTAATTAGTATTTAGTAGAAGTTAATTCCTTTTTCCTTAGCATTTTATTATTTTTCTGCATTTACTTTTTAGTAATTTTTATCTTTGTTTTACTAATCCTAACTATGTGTTGTAACTAAGTTAGTATTCTAGGGTGTGATGATTTCTAATATCACCGTATTAAAAAAGGGTTAGATTATAGTTGGGGTAATTAAAAGAGTTATTTGTTGAGTCATAATCTTAATGCTTTTTATTAACTGATCACTAATAAAATTGATTAGGTAAACTTAAAATGAACTAGACATAGAGATTTTAAGTTTAAAGACCTTATACTCAACAACCCACGATCTTCCTTAAGGATAGATAACCCTTTAATAGATTTCCTTACAGGATAGGAATATACCTGTTGGGGGGGGGTAGTCATAATTGGAACTTAATCTTAATGAATCTAGGTAATTTAATTGACATAGACATATGGTTCAATTGGATTATACTAGGTATTTGTAAATGATCATTCGGAAGAGGCTTTTACATAATTTAGTGTTCCAGATTAATAATTCAATAATTTACCCAACTATGATTTAACTACTTCATCTTTTAATTGATATTAGAAAGATTCACAACCCTAGATCTTTAAGTCTTTTTATTTTCCTTAGTATTTTCTTTTGTCTTTTTATCTTTTTATTTATTAACAAATCTACAAATCAAATCATTCAAGCAATCAATTCCCTTCTCCCTCAATTAGATATTTGTAAATAAATAGTATCAACAATTAATAACAATAGTAGGAATTAAGTCCTCGTGGGATCGATATTTTTATACTACTTGAACGATACGTGCGCTTGCGTTATACGTGTGTGTTTACGCCGGTCAAGTTTTTGGCGCCGTTGCCGGGGACTTCTTTTTCTTGAGTTATTAATTTTGAAGCTGTCTAATTTACTTATATCTAATTTTCTTTATTATTATCTACAATTTTTATTTCTTTCTTTTGTTTTCAGATGATTGAAAAAATGGAACATTTTGAAAAATTACAAGCTTTACTAGAAGAAGATACACCCCAAATCCAGGAGCAACAGTCTAGTTTTCTGAGGCCTGTTGTTCAGCCCAACGATTATCACTGGATGCCAGAATCAAGCAATACTACATTTGCTCAACAGAACGAAATGGGGAGATGTGTAATTTGTGATGGTAACCACCCGAGCGATCAATGTATTTATCTTTCAGAGTGGCAGAATTTTTGGAATCAACCAAGGTACGAAGAATCATCACATTTTCCATCTTATCCACCATCTTCTTTCGATTCTTATCAAGAACCAGAACAATCCGAGGAAGATCAATTGATTCACATGTTCAAAGAACAAGAAGCTCGATTTGATGCACAAATTCAGAGTAACGCAGGATCCATACAGAAAATGACAGATCAGATCAGACAATTAATAGAAAACCAGAGCTATATACCTCAAGAATCATTTTCAGATGAAGCCTCAGAGTACCAAACATTTCACGATGACACTTTAACAAAGGAGGAGGCTGAGCAGTATCAACAACCAGAGGTATCAGTTCAGGAACCCGAACCGGCAAAGTCTCGATTTGATTTCTATTATTCAGATTCTGACGAGGATGACTGAACTGAGGTTTGTACCAACTGCATCAAAATTGGGGATGGAATTCTGTATCCTCAAAATGAAGATCTTGGAGATTCCATTACACAAATGTTTGATGAAGATCTACCTGAGCCAATCATTTCAACCAGATCAGAGGATGAAGACCTAAAATCTGACATTTCTTTTCATCCTCAGGTTAACAATTTTGAAACATGTATTTCACAGATGACAGATGAAGAGCTTAATGCAGAAATTTTCAAATACATCTGTGAAGAAAATGTGGAGCAAGAAACAGAGCAAATGGAGGAGCAAATGTCTGACCTTATTAAAGATCCAGAGCATTCAGGAAAAATATTGTTATTTTGGGGAATACAAACCAAAGATATCACCCAGAAGCTTGTCAGAATGGAATTTCCATTCCAAGTCAAGCACCATACGAGACCTCCTGATTTTCTTTCTTTCTTTGCAGGAACTACTGGAGCAACAAAGATCAAAAAGGTGGTACGAGCACTGAATGAGACAAAACTCTTTTTGCCACTTTACCGTTGGAAGAGACCCTTCAAAAGCAACGCTCACGGGATTGTCTTTAATAGGACATCCAAAACGACACTGAAACCTCCTTAACAGATGATTTCAGTCACGTCTGGCTGAAGACGAAAAATTTAGCGCTGGCAGAGAGGCAACCCATGCAATTTGTTGTAATTTATTTTTCATATTTTGTGTGAACTTTTTAATTTGTGTGTTATTTTTGTAGGGAAAGCACAAACGGAGTATTTTAAGACAGAAGGAATTGTGTTTTGCAATTAAAGAGGAGAAACAATTCATTAACGATGTTGAATAAGGAATGAAATCTTACACGCATCCTAATGATTTTATACCAAACAAGTGGCGTATTGCATACACAATTCCGTTGCCTTAATATATTTGATTTGCTTTTCTGTTGTAATTATCTTTATTTTCGTAGACAGGATCCAGACTTTTGACCTTTCACGATTTTTTTTGTTGTTTAGCTAACAATCGTCCTCTGGAAGATACTTGTGCTATTATTGTATTCACTTTTTTTTCAGGTACTATAAATTCAGCCCGTCATTGCACTTTTGAAGGCATCCTAATTAGAGAAAGAAATACATAAAAAAAAAAAAATGGAAGCCACTTCAAGAAGACGAGTTGAGAATATTTGTGTTTTGCGGTAGTACTGTTGGTACTAAACCACAATACATAGAGGCAGCACAGGAATTGGGTCGAGTCTTAGCAGCAAGGAATATGCACCTAATATATGGCGGAGGAAATCTCGGACTTATGGGGATCGTTTCAAAGGCCGTACAGGAAGGAGGCAGTCATGTTTTGGGAATCATCCCAAAACCCTTGGCAGAGGCAAATCTTATTGAACCAACAAACGGAGAGGAACTGATCGTGCCAGGTATGTCTGAACGACTGGTAGAAATGATTAACCGTTCTGATGCTTTTATTGCTTTGCCAGGTGGCTTAGGCACATTGAGGAAATTTTTATTGTACTATCTTGGGCGAACCTGAACATACACCAGAAACCGCTTGGACTACTCAACGTTGATGGATTTTATGATTTTCTTTGTGTGTTTCTTGATGATGCTCGGAGAAATGGGTTCGTGTCGAAACCTATGAAAGAACTCCTCTTTACTGCCAGAACTGCTCTAGATCTAATTGATCAACTCGTAGCCTTTGAACCACAAGTTGACCCTATCATTTCAAAGATAAAATGGTCTGAGGACTATCGTGGTAAGAAGCGTAGAATAAATCTGGATCTTAACCTTTAATTTCCTGTAGAATTTCAGCTAACCAGGTACGGTTTTCTAAACTCTTCTTCTACTTTTTAAGACATTGGGGACAATGTCTCATTTAGGTTTGGGGGTGAGGAATAGTTAATAGTACTTGTTTGTATTGTGTTTTTATTTTTAGTCCAAAATTTTTCGAAAAATACAAAAAAATTAAAAAAAAATTAATAAAAACAAAGGGCATATTTAAAGCTAGGTGATGATTTGGTGTCTTCCTTCACTTACTACCTTTTTATAAGGAAAAGCTGTGGAGGCACCTAGATAATCATTCACTTGTAGCGTGTTGTGACAGACTAGTTTGGAGGACTCGTTGTTTATTTCTGACAACAATCGATAAGAGCCTAAGGGGCTAGGGTACTTAAGTGAGCCTCGCTCCACCTTCCCTCTGGGGAATCTACAACGAGAAGTCCATTCGACAGTTAGTCACACACCATAAACTGAGCATTTGATTAAACTTTTAAAAAAAAAACATGTAAATTATAGTTATATGACAGTAGAAATGTTTTGTTGTTATGTTGACTAAAAAATGAAATTGGTAAGAAATAGCTGTGTAAGGAATTCCACTCCTGAGACGTATTTCAAACCTAACTCAAAACAAGTTAATTTTTTATTTATTCACTTTTGAATTATTAAATCTGTAAATTCTCCATAAAACTGACTAAAATGAATCTTCATATACTTAGTTAGCAGATATTATCAACATACATGGTAACATACAGACATAAGCTAAAATTGAAAAGTTTGTAATTTCCGTGCTCTAGTTTAATTGGAGGAAGCATCTATACATAGTTATGGAATAAAAAAAAAAAAAAAAAAAAAAAAACTGAGATCCGAGTTATTAAGTCTGTAAGGGTATTTTAATACCTAGTGCCCTAAAACCAACTGGTTTGGGAGTCATTGGCCTAAAGCTCGTTACATGGATCAAAAATGATGAAAATTTATATATATGTATATATATCTGAAGTCTGAGTAATTAAGTCCTTAGGGGTGTTTTAACACCTGATGCCCTAAAGCCAACTGGTTTAGGAGTCACCGACCTAAAGCTCGCTACATAGATGGAAGATATTGTATATAAATAAAAAATAGAGAAAAAAATCAAAGAAAAAAATCAGAAAAATCAGAAAATTTATTCCATTACTACAAAAAGATGTGAATTCTGATAAAAACTTTAGGACAAAAATATTACTCTCTTATCAACTGCACTTATGACCGTTGTGGGCAAAAATGAGTTGTTTAATATTTTGTTGGCTGTGTATATGAAGAATGGTAAAAATAATCAGAGAATTTACTTATTCAGTAATTTAGAATGAAACAAAACATCTAGTAACTTGGAGTAGAAGTTTCACCTAATTAGTCACTAACATCTTTATTCTCTTTTCGCTTGTCTTTTTGCTTTTGTGTGCATTAGTTTTATTACCTTTTTACTTTTGTAAAATGTTTGTGGGTATCATTGCTGTAAACCCTCACGAGACTACAACTCGTCCACTAGGGACACCTAGGGGTTTAAAGGCTTGTTGCATTCGCTAAATGTAACCGTGATCCCTACGAAAGTGGCTTAGTTAAATGTTATTTTTATGTTATTTTATTTTATATTTTGCTCGAGGACTAGCAAAATGTTAGGTTTGGGGGGGTGTGATGAGTGGTATTTCTCTCACTATTTCCCAGTCATTTAACTAATATTTTGTATAGTTTCTTGAGTTTTATGAACGTTTTGATGTATTTTGTGTTATTTTGCAGATAAATAAAGTTTCAGGACATTCTGGAGGTGTTTTGGGGCAAAATGGACAAAATTGGACAAAAAGGGCAAAATCGTCATTTCAGCGTCGCGACTCTGAAGCCTTGCGCGTCGCGACGCCCAGCGTGCGCCGAATCTGCTAACATGCACCTGGTCAACAAATCAGAATTTGAGAAGTTTGACTTTGCTAACGTGCGCCGTGCCACGTGTCACCATCACAACGGAGATGCTAAAATACGCCGTGCCACGTGTCAACATCCTACGGTGCCGACAGTCATCATCGCCACGTGTGCCACGTGTCATCTTACGTGTAGCCACGTCATCCGGTCAACCGAGTCAACGATCCATGTGTCATGCCACATCAGCACACCACGTCAGCAAGTCAACCGAGTCAACATGCCACGTCATCATCAGCCAATCACAGAGCGACACGTGTCAACATCTCATTCGTCCGACGGCCGCCGCCCCACGTGTCGCCACGTCGCCTTCCACATCATCAAAGTGACGCAAGCAATGACGTCATGAACAGTGCCACGTCATCGGATAAGATTCTGAGCCGACCAACCAGTGCGTGACACGTGTCCTACTGTACCCAGCGTCGCGACGCTAGTGCAATTGGGCGTCGCGACGCCGGAGCCTTATCCGAGCCTATAAATAGAGATCGAATTTTCAGTTTTCATACACCTTTCTCTCTCTTTTTTTAGTTCTAAATTGAGAGCTTCTCTCTCTAGAATATTTTAGTTTAAGTTTTGTAAATATTTTTAATTACTTTTTAATAGTAATAGTAATTTTACTTTCTTACTTCTTACCATTTTTACTATTTACTATGTGTAGGTAACTTTTCACGCTAAGGTAAAAAGGTAATTCTTTTACTATTGCTATTTAGATTAATCTCCCTAAAATATAATATATAAACTATTTATAACCGGACTTAATAAGGATACCGCCAGATGGTCGGTTGATTATTAAATAATTATTCCGCCTTTATGGCTGGTTTATTTTTGTTCCGCCTTTATGGCTGGTATATTTCTGTTCCGCCTTTATGGCTGGTTTAATAACAAATATTACCGCCTTTATGGCTGGTTGATAAAATTATCACAAGTATATATTATATTTTATGGGAGATTCTAATTAGTATTTAGTAGAAGTTAATTCCTTTTTCCTTAGCATTTTATTTATTTTTCTGCATTTACTTTTAGTAATTTTTATCTTTGTTTTACTAATCCTAACTATGTGTTGTAACTAAGTTAGTATTCTAGGGTGTGATGATTTCTAATATCACCGTATTAAAAAAGGGTTAGATTATAGTTGGGGTAATTAAAAGAGTTATTTGTAGAGTCATAATCTTAATGCTTTTTATTAACTGATCACTAATAAAATTGATTAGGTAAACTTAAAATGAACTAGACATAGGATTTTAAGTTTAAAGACCTTATACTCAACAACCCTCGATCTTCCTTAAGGATAGATAACCCTTTAATAGATTTCCTTACAGGATAGGAATATACCTGTTGGGCGGGGGTAGTCATAATTGGAACTAATCTTAATGAATCTAGATAATTTAATTGACATAGACATATGGTTCAATTGGATTATACTAGGTATTTGTAAATGATCATTCGGAAGAGGCTTTTACATATTTAGTGTTCCAGATTAATAATTCAATAATTTACCCAACTATGATTTAACTACTTCATCTTTTAATTGATATTAGAAAGATTCACAACCCTAGATCTTTAAGTCTTTTTATTTTCCTTAGTATTTTCTTTTGTCTTTTTTCTTTTTATTTATTTAACAAATCTACAAATCAAATCATTCAAGCAATCAATTCCTTCTCCCTCAATTAGATATTTGTAAATAAATAGTATCAACAATTAATAACAATAGTAGGAATTAAGTCCTCGTGGGATCGATATTTTTATACTACTTGAACGATACGTGCGCTTGCGTTATACGTGTGTGTTTACGCCGGTCATTAGACCTATTTCCGCTGTACGGGGCACCGATCCGACCCTAGGGGTTCTACAACTTCCCCAACAGAATGATATTAGTAGCAAGACTAACACGCAACATATGTTTTTGACTCTATGCCATATTAATTTTAATTTAATTATGCAAGACATATTGGATATGTAAAGCATGTTTTAAATTAAAACTTTGACCTAATTAAGTTAATGGCTTGATTGTCATAAATATACCTTGATTAGGTGATTATTTTATTTAAGTAATAGTATTAGTAATGTTGGAGAATTATTGGATGGTTTGTCTTGTCAATACGGAGATGAATGGGTTTTTACTACTTATATCCAATATCTTTATTAGTGTGAGGGTATAAGTGCTCGGAACTTAGGTCCCTCCAGTAAAACATTAGATGTAGCGTGATGAATTAACGCAGTCACCCAATATCGTCATTAGTACGAGGGTGTACATAAGAAGCTCATTAGTGCACATTGACATGTATACACCTAGAACACGTCTTCATTAGTGTAAGGATAATAAATGGTTCAGGACCAAACTATGAGTCACATGAAGTGATTGACCTTGGAGGTCTACCTAATGAATTTATAAAGGCCAATATCATCATTACTGTAAGGCTGGAGTAAATGTCATGGGATCCACTTCCCGCTATGAAATTTTGATAGTCAAATTTCTATTTTTCTATTAAGGGAGATTACAAAATTACATAAAATAGTGGGAGGGCACTAATAGATTTAAAATTGCATAATCAATTAGTATTATTATTTTGAAATGAAAACCATTATGCTACTACTCAAAAATTTTGTCTTGTAGATGGTTGTCGCTAATCCATTAATGAAACTTTTGGATTCCAATAAGCTAAAAGGAGCCGAAAACTATTTCGAATGGGAAATGAACATGTGATAAGTGTGGTTTATACCCACTTATTCTTGTACTCTTGGCTTATTATTTTGTTAGTTTCCATATCATTTAATGTCATTTATAGTTTATTTTATGTCTTGTTTGTAGGAAGCATTAGAACATCAAGAATGGAGCAAATACGTATATTTCGGGACCTATTGGAAGCATCGGAGTCAAGAACAGACAAAACCAGCATCAGCTGCGCACTTAATTTAAAAAGGCTATAACTTTTGATCTAGAAAGAGTTATGAGACCCAAAATATATCAATTTGCATCTTCTCAAAGAGCTCTATGCGTTCCATACAAAATCCAGGGGCTTTGGCACCGCAGCGCCAATCTGCAAGCGCCGCAGCGCCCCGCGCGCACCAGAAATAGGATTTTAGGGTTTTTTAGATGTTTAATGACCCCAGGGCTCTATTATAAATACATTAGTTCGTCCAAAAATTAAGGAGGAGGTTAATACACAGAAAAAAAAACACCAAAATACATATTTTAGAGAGATCCAAGGAGGAGGATTGAAGAGCGACAAGAGGAGACGAAGGCGGTGACGTCCGAAGAGGAAGAGATTCGATTCGGATTTTATCTTCTTTTTTCTTTCTTAGAACTCTAATGATTTCCATTAGATTCATGACCTTGTTCTCATTGTTTTTATCTATTGTCATGAACTAAACTCCTTAATTTTGGAGAATGATGTAACTAATGCTTGAACCTTTGTTTTATTAAGTTTATTTGTATTCTTTTGAGTTTAATGTTTTGTGTTTGCTGGCCACAAATATGATGATATATGTTTAGAATCTATCACTCGAGAGAGGGGATTTTGAATAGATCTAGAGAATATAACTTATGAGTTTTATAGAGTTCGAGAGAATATATAAGTTCCTTTGAAGTCGTTAATATAGAATCACAAAGCGTAATGAGTTGTTAACTACTAGATTTTTATAGAGATATCGAAGTCTATAGTTGATGATATTTTCACTGATGCTCGAGAGAGGGAGTGGATATTTTCAGAATCTTGACTTATAAACAATATAACTGAACAAAGATTAATTGGCATGAGAGGCGACAGCTAGCTGAAATCAGGATCTAGAATCTCTATCGTATTAGTTCCTCCTATCTAAATATTTTTATATTTTATTTATTTAATTAAATCTTTGTTAATTATAGTCTAAATAAAGTTAGGATTATCAACTGTAGTATTTAGTGCGAGTTAACACAATCCATGTGGGTTCGACCTCTAAACTCATTTATACTAAAACTTGACATCGTACACTTGCGGTACGATATAAAATATCACAACAAGTGATCTATGGCACTGTCAATCCACTACATGTTGAAATCGATCCTCACTCCACTCCAGAAGAGCGAGAAACTTTTGATAAATGGAATGATGATAACCTGAAGGTGAAATCCTACATCTTGGGATCGATGGTTCCAGATTTGCTGAGATAGTACATTGAAGTAGCAGATACTTAGAGCATCATTCGAATACTCAAGAAGTTGTTCGAGGCGAAAAAAGAGATGGAACTTTATCGAAGGTCTAAGGAATTATTTCGTGCTGAACTCAATGAGGGAGGAGATGTTAGCACTCATGTTTTGAACATGATAGACCAGATTCGATATCTGGAACGATAGGGCATTGTGTTTGATGAACGGCTAGGCCATAATTTGATTCTGTCTTCTTTCTCTGGTTCTTATGCTGGCTTTGTATTAAATTTTCATATGCATTCGATGCAAGCCACATACGAAGAACTTCATAACATGCTATGCACGGCGGAGCAAGATTTGAGGAAATACAACCCCATACTGTATCTCCATGGTCGAGTTGACTCTTCAAAGACTTCTGGGAAGTCAAAGAAAATAAAGATGGGGAAGATGAAGATATCAAAGAAGAACTCCAAGAAGCGCAAAGGCGCAAAACCGAAAATAGCTCGTGATCAATGTCTACAATGAAAGAAGTTCGGACACTGGAAGAAGGATTGTCCAGAGCTAAAATGAAAAGCAAGACCCTCAGGTAAGCTTTGTATTTTTCCAATTATTGACATCTCATTAGCTTTAGATGCAAATAGTGAATGGATGTTAGACACTGGCAGTCCTACTCATATTTACAACTCTCTGAAGGAAATTAGGGTTAAAAGAAGGCTAAATAAATGGGAAATCCAGCTTAGAGTTGGCAATGGCGAGACATTGGATGTCAAAACCATAGGAACAATTGTTCCAGATCTCTCAAATGGATGTAAATTAGATTTGCATGATTGTTATTATGTTCCCTCAATTATCAGACAAATAATACCACTGCCAATATTAGATAAAGATGGATATAAAATAAACATTAAGGATGAAACTTTATATTTGTATGATAAATAAAATTTATTTAAATGTGAATGTTCTTTATAAAACGGTCACTATGTTTTAGAAACATGTAAATATGTCTTTAATGTAGAGAAAAAAAAAAGTAGGAAATCTGAACTAAATAATATTGAATTATGGCATATGAGATTGGGCCATAAAGGTGTTAGACGTCTATCCAAATTGGTAAAGGATGGTTTGATTGAAAATCTTACATTAGATCTGTATCCAATTAGTGAGTTATGAATCCAAGGAAAAATGACAAAGGCCCCATTTCTAGGTATCAGACACCGTGCTGGAGATTTACTAGAGCTAATACACAGCGATGTGTATGGTCCATTAAATCATGACGCTCATGATGATTCAACATACTTTGTGACTTTCACATATGACAAGTCTAGATATAGATATGTCTATCTTTTGAAACATAAGTCGGAAACATTTGACAAGTTCAAAATATTCCGAAATGAAGTAGAAAAACAAACCAGTAAATTCATCAAATGCCTTATATCAGATCGAGACGGTGAATACATGAGTGGAGAATTCAGAAATTATTTAAGGGAGAATGGAATTCTTGCCTAATATTACCCACAGGGAACACCTTAATACAATGGAGTGTCTGAGCGTAGAAATCATACTTTATTGGATATGGTGCGAATAATGATGAGTTATACAGATCTTCCCATACATACTTAATAAGGTTCCATCAAAAGTTGTTTCTACAACCCTCTATCAGATATGGTTAGGTCGAAATCCAAGTTTTAGGCATTTAAAGATTTGGGGTTGTTCTGCATACGTTAGAATTGCGCAGCGGGATAAACTAGCACTTAGAAGGTATAAATATAGGTTCGTTGGATATCTTGATAATTCCATGGGATATCAATTCTACGATTCTGAGCACCGAAATGCATTTGTTGTTTACTTTGCCACTTTTCTTGAAAATGAATTTTTGAGAAATTGTAGGAGTTGTAGAAAGATTGAACTTGATGAGTTTAGAACCTGAGATGGAACCAGAGATCCAAATAGGTGAAGGATCTATAACATAGGTTCTACGTAAGTCGAATAGAATATTAAGGCCTCCTGAAAGAATGTTTTTAACATCTGATGTGAACCTTGATGTTCTCCTCTTGGAGGAAACATATCCGACTACGTATAAAGAAACGATATTGGATATCGATTCGGGAAACTGGCAGGAAGCCATGAAATCTGAAATGGATTCAATGCATGCCAATCAAGTCTGGGACTTAGTTGAACTTCCTGAAGGAGTTAAACCTATTGGTTGTAAATGGGTTTACAAAAGGAAGCGAGGGCCCGATGGAAAGGTGGAAACCTTTAAGGCTCGACTGGTAGAAAACGATTACACTCAACGTCCTAGGATTGATTATGAGGAAACTTTTTCACCAGTGACTATGCTAAAATATATTAGGATTCTTTTAGCCATTGTTGCATATCACGACTATGAGATATGGCAGATGGATGTGAAAACCGCTTTCCTAATGGATTCCTTAAGGAGAATATTTATATGGAACAACCAGATGGTTTCATATCAAGTGAGACTTCAAACTTAGTTTGTAAGCTCCAAAAGTCTATTTATGGACTTAAACCGGTATCCCAAAGTTGGAATCGTCATTTTGATGAGATAATTAGATTATCTGGATTCATAAAAAATGAGGAAGAACCATGTGTTTATAAGAAAGTTAGTGGGAGCATGATAGTTTTCCAAGTCTTGTATGTAGATGACATTTTTATCATAGGAAATGATATAGGGATGATGCAAAGTGTGAAAGCCTACCTTTGCAAGAACTTCTCCATGAAAGATATGGGTGAAGCTTCATATATACTAGGTATAAAGTTATACCGGGATAGAGTTAGGAAGCTTATAGGGTTTTCACTATCGACATATATAGATAAGATGTTAGAAATGTACGGTTTTACCAACTACAAAGCAGCAAATGTATCTTAAACTGAGGAACAGAGAGTTAGGATGTTTAATTTTCCATATGCTTCTTGTATTAGAAGCATAATGTATGTTATGTTATGTACTAGACCTGACATCAGTTTTAGCGTCAGTGTGACCAGCCGATATCAATCTGATCCAGGTAATGATCATTGGACACCCGTGAAACATATCCTAAAATATCTTAAAGGTATTAGGGATAAGTTTCTAATATATGGAGAAAATGAGCTAAAAGTTAATGGTTATACAGACTCTGACTTCTAGGGAGTTCCAGATGATAGAAAATCTACATCATGATACATATTTACCTTTAACGGTGGTGCTGTTAGTTGTCGATGTTCAAAGCAAGGCTCAACAGCTGATTCCACCACTAAGGCAGAATTTATAGCGGCATCAGAATCTCCGAAAGAAGTTGTTTGGATTAGAAATTTTATCATAAAACTTGGCGTTGTGCCTAGTATTGCGGATTCGATCCCATTATACTGTGATAATAACAGAGTCATCGCGCATGCTAAGGAGTCGAGGGTGCATTCCAAGTCTAAACACGTGGAAAGGAAATACCACGTAATTAGAGAGATTATTGAATGAAAAGACATAATGGTCTTGAAGATTTAAGGACAAGACAACATAGCAGACCCGCTTACAAAGGACTTACCTCTTAAGATATACGATAAACATGTGGAGGATATGTGACTGCAATATTATCCAGATTGGCACTAAGCAAGTGGGAGTTAAATGGAGTTGGTTTTGGAATACGGTCGAATTCCCAAAACCTAGAAGACTAACACATATCGTATATTGGAATTAGAGTTCCAATGGTTTAATCCGATGTACCATGAGTTTTGGAAACTCGTATAGACTTGTGGGTATTCGTTGAAGCAAATACTGAATGACTCATAGGTGATTCCTAATAGTTGGATGTACACACCACTGTCAATAGGAATCCCCTCGAGTCGAGTAGCATATGTAATCCTTTGACTATAGGATAGCATTGATTTTGTGTGAGATCCTCCACACTTTGATGCCATGTATGTCAGAAACCTTTCACGGTTTGCCCTCTAGATGTTCGTTGGGTGTGGACCGATACACTCAGTGTTCAAGTACGAAGCAAGATAGGATCTGTCGGCCCATATGTGTACCACAAAGGATTTAGGTATCCATGTTAGTAAAGTCATGATTCTTAAATCTTTGGCCAAATTTGATCTCCTAGGGTGGATCGCATCAGTTATGAAGAATCCTGGACATGTCGACATGAGATGTGCGCCTCAGAAACTTGACGGTGTATTATATGTTTCCTAAGTACAACTCGGATAGCCTACGACGGAGGGATTGTTAAATATATGTGATGACCTCGACTTGTATAGTTCAGAAAGGTCGTTCGTGTTTTTCGCGAATTCGTAGGTGGTCGAATTTGGTACATATTAGCAAGGCTTATATGACGAACCTGTCTGAACTTAGAGAGTCCCAATATGAAGTGTACTCCTTAAGCACTTGGGTAGCCGATTATTTTTTATAAAAGATAATATTCGATATTATAATTATCAACTAAGATAATCAAGTGTTATTGGATAACATTGATTATTTACTTTGACCTAATTGGATTAATTGGATTAATTCAATAATTACACAATGGCTTAATTGTAAAATCATAATTATCTCTATCATTTGAGAATATTATGGTAATTGTAAGTATGTAATAATATGTGGATTTGGCTTGCTTTAATTGGATTAAATTAAAGTGGAAAACATTTAACTAATTCATTTCCTAATCCTTGGCTTGATTTAATTGGACTAAATCAAAGTGGGAGACAATGAAGATTAGTCACACCTAATTATACATATGTGGACAAATGGATTAAGCCCACTTAAAAATTGATTACAACTTTTATTAATTAAAAATTGCCTAAGTTTTGCTATAAATAGCAAGCTTAAAGGAGGTTTTAATTACAATTATAAGCATACGCAAAAGCTTGAGTAAGCTATACAAAAGTAATTCTTGAGAGTTAGCCTAAGTTAGAGAAGTGTTTAGAAAAGCTTGTGAGGTCTCTACAACATTTCATCTAGAAGAAATCAAGATTGGATCTTGAAGTCAAGCTTGGTAGTATTGGAAACAAGATTGGATCTTGGAGTCAAGCTTGCACACCTTGGAGGTTCTCCAACCATTTCAACAAAGGAGAGGTAGATTGGATCTTGCATCAAGCTTACTAGGTAATGTTTGATCTTCTCATATGCTACGTTCTTTTTGTGTATTAGATACATGATCACATAGCTTAATGCTGAAATAAGGCTAATCAATTTGTGTTAGGATACTTTAGAAGTATAAACACAACATGCTTATGAATTAGGTCAAAGATGTTCATGTTGGACATGGAACAATTAATAAGAGTTTGGAACTCTAGATTAAATCTTAGAGTTATGGCTACCATTCTAGATTCACTTGACCACCTTTAGGAGAACTAGAATTGTTCATGAGATATTTCTAATTGGGATTCTAAAATGGTTTGTGATTAGATTCAAACAAATGCATATAAGTATTTAGAACACATGTATGCTAATTGTAAAACATGTGTTGATAGTGGTTATGAAGTTAAAATTTGATTTTAAGTGTATTTGAAGTATTGGGAGAAAAATGGAAGTGTTTAGGCATGTTTTTGAACTTAAAAATGCAATCAACACTGGTGGCGACGCAAACCATTTCGCGTCTCGACACCGAGCTAAAATTTTAGACGCGTCATGACGCCCAGACCTTAGCATCCCGACGCGTCGACATTCATGAAAAACATGCTCTCGTTATTTTGTGTGGCGTCGCGATGCCCAGACCTGATTCATACTAAAACTTGTTTCTCTCCGTTCCGGAGTTTCCGGACTCCGTTTTGGTCCCCATTTTTTTTCTTACGGACTCGAAATAGAATGTAGTTTTACATAAAAATATTTTAAAATATACCCATGCTAAATATCCACGGGTTAAACCCATTTCCACTACGCGGGACACCGATCCGACCCTAGGGGTTCCATAACTGCCCCAACAATCGGTGGGTAGAAACTTCCAGCTCACTCTACCTTTGTTTGCCGGATCGCTAGTGCCCCATCATACATATTCTTGATTGTGGACCGAAGGTGAGATCCAATGTCTACATGGGGTAAAGTATCATCTGTGCCAATCAAGATGTGATTTTCTACAGCGAATCAAGACACCAGTAAATACAAGAGAAGATTAAATATTAGTCTTCATATTATAATATAAATAAGATTAATCTATATTCTCATATTAAGAGTTTCATCATTCGCCCCAGCAGAATGCAATTAGCTACTCATGATTTGAATAAAAACATGCATAATTTTATTAATAATAAGAATAATTACATCAAAGACTGGAAATAAAACACGTAAGAACTGAAACTCCACAAATTCTCAGAGAGAGAACTATGGAATGAGCTACCGAATAAAGGTGTTGAGCACCCTCTATTTATAGAGAATGCTCTGCATCACGTTGCTTCAAAAATTGCATGTGGATGAGGGACCATCCACCGAAAGGTGGATGGCAACCCTCCACAATATTATTTAGTTTTTTTAGTTTTTCTTTAAAAATTAAAATTATATATAGCACACTTTGGATTTTTCATCAATTTCAACTTTGAAAACCTTGGAACTAGAAAATCTTTTAAAAGATACAGTTATAGATGTGACAACCATTTTTCTAGTTATGCATTCAAAGTATTATTTCACATAAATAAGAAATAAAAATCACAATAAAAATATATAAAACATAAATTTAATTATTATTTCACAAATGTGCTAAATTAATGAGATTAATGATACTAGAAGTATAAAATGATAATTTTTTCTTTTATTAAATATACACGTTTTGATGTTTATCACACCCTCCCAACCAGCTTATTACTAGTCCCTAGTAATTTA
Source organism: Zanthoxylum bungeanum (assembly GCA_019454045.1). Taxonomy (NCBI): domain Eukaryota; kingdom Viridiplantae; phylum Streptophyta; class Magnoliopsida; order Sapindales; family Rutaceae; genus Zanthoxylum; species Zanthoxylum bungeanum. The sequence goes on along the minus strand of SKCR01001830.1, from coordinate 16,358 downwards.
AGCGATAACTGAAAAGAAAAATTTGTTATCCAAGCTAGTAATTGTTTTTTATTTCTAAATTATTAAATAAGTAAATACTCATGTATATTTTATTATTTTTTCATACACATAAGACAAAGTACCAATCAATTTATCATGCCAACAATATGCATAGGTCTTGTTGAACTCAGGTCTTCTGGGTGTATGCATATTCGAGTCGGACCCGCTTTCAGAAAACTCATGTCCAGATCCATGCGAATCTAGCCAGAGCTGAAATTTTTCGGACAATGTGAAACCAGGCTGGAGCCGGATCTGAATCGGAGTACAAAAACACAAAATCTGAAGAAAATAAGTTTCAACGCGCGCGTGTGCAACGCGCGTGCTACAATATACTAGTGTGCGTGCGCGCACTGTGCGCTATAGTGCGCGTGCACTGTTTATTATGCGCTAAATGCCCACTGTTTAGTTTTTTTTTAATTTCATTTAGTTTTCCTTCAGCTCTATATCTGGAGAATTGAAGGAAATATGGTGTTTTTACTCTAATTCCTTCTAATTTGCACTAAACACTTTCAAACACCCAAAATTTAATTTTTAATATCAAAATCAACATCAACACATATTATAGAACAAAATTATATTTTTCGAAATATCAAATATTTTTACAAAAAACATAAATTTATCATAAATACGCACATGCGTGAATTTTGAATCCAAAACACAAATTAGATTAGAATCCCACAATGAAGTGACTTATGAAAAATTTTAGGTCACTCAAATGTGGTCAAATGATTCTAAAATGGTAGCCATAGCTCCAAGCTTTTATCTAGAGTTCCAAACTCTAATTTTAAGTTCATGTCTAATAGGAATATTTTTTGACCCAATCACAAGCATATTCTGTTTATACTTCCAAATCATCCGTACATAAATTTATTAGCCTAATTTTAACTTCAAGCTATATTATTATGTATCATATACAAAAACTTAGCTTATTAGAGAAGATTAAACTTATCTAGTAAGCTTGAACCAAAGATCTAATGTTCTCCTCTTTGTTGAAAATTATAGAGAACTTCCAAAGCTTCTCTAAACACTTCTTGAGGCGATTTTTTCTTATACTTTGCCTTAATGCTTGCTTGCTTAAAAACTTGCTTAAGCTTGCCTGTTATAGTGAAGCTTATGTAATTTTTAATTAATAAAAGTTTTAATCAACTTTTAGGTGAGCTTAATCCAATTTGTCCAAATATACATAATTAGGCGTGACTAATCATCTTTGTCTATCACTTTAATTTAATTCAGTTAAATCTACAAAGTTTAACCAATTGATTAGTTCATTACCTACCACTTTGATTTAATATAATTAAATTTAGACAAAATTTAACCAATTGATTAGTTCATTGTCTACCACTTTGATTTAATCCAATTAAATCAAGTCAAATACAAATATTATTATAAATTTTATAATTACCAAAATATCCACCAATGGTAGAGATATTTATGAAATTACAACAAAGTCATTGTGTGATTTTGGATTAATCCAATTAATCCAGTTGAATCAAAGTAAATAATTAATGTTATACAATAATATTTAATTATTTTAATGATATTTATAATATCAAATATTATTTATTATCAAACATTATCGGTTACCCAAGTGCTCAATGAGTACACTTCATATTGTAGGATTCTCTAAGTCCAGACACATTTGTCATATAAGTCTAACTTATATGTACGTAATTCAGCCACCTTCGAATTCGCGAAGAACACGAACGACATTTCTGAACTATACAAGTCGAGGTCATCACATATGTTTAACAATCTCTCCGTAGTAGGTTATCCGAGTTGTGTTTAGAAAACATAGATTACACTGTCAAGTTTCCGAGGCGCACATCTCATATTATCGACATGTCCACGATTCTTTACAACTAATCAGAACATCATTTCTGATATAAGCGATCAACCCTGGGTGATCTGTTTTGGCTAAAGTCTTAAGAATCGTGACTAATCATCTGGATATATTAACCCATTTATGGTATACATACGGGTTGACAGATCATATCTTGATACGCACTTGAATAATGAATGCATCAGTCCACACCCAACGAACATTTAGCGGTCAGACCATGAAAGGTCTCTGACATATATGGCATCAAAGTGTGGAGGATCACACACAAAATCAATGATATCCTATAATCAAAAGATCATATATGTTACTCGACTCTAGGAGATTCATATTGACAGTGGTGTGTATTTTCAACAATTAGGAATCACCTATGAGTCATTCAGTATTCTCTCCAACGAATACTCACATATCTATACGAGCTTCTCTTACTCATGGTACATCGTGTTAAACCATTGGAACTTCAATTCTAATATACGATAATACGACATATGCTAGTCTTCTAAGTTATAGGAATTCTACAATATTCCAAAACCAACGATTGTGAATATTTACTTTTAAAAATAATTTATAATAGTAATATTATCTCAATGTCGGACAACCTAGTGTCTTGTATTACTACATGACTATTTTAATGTTGATGTCATTCACAGCATATTTATATATCAAACTTATATGCATTATGACATAAATCACCATTAACAGGGTTGAAATGAAAATATAATTATTTTATTAATAAATAATAAAATATAATATACAATACATTTTGTGGATTGGCGCTCCAAGTACCAACTCCAACACCAACAACCATAGCAAAGCCCATGACTCAATCGGACTTCAAAACAGACAAGGCCTAACAAATTGAAGGTAACCGACACTCTTTTTGAACAACACTTTTGTTAGGGTTGGTGCTCGGAGTGCCAATCCGGATCGTATTTATGTCCGATTCATGAATACGAGCAATTTCATTTTCCATAATATCACTAATTTAATGGTAGCACCCTTGTCTTTTATACACTTATTCGATCTAATTACGATTAGATATATGATTATGATTAGATTGAAACTAAATCTGGTTTAGTTATACGTGTATATTAGACAAAGACCCTAGGATTTATAATATAGTGCGCAGTTACAACGTAGTTTGTAATTGACATTGGGAAGCGCACTATAAGATGTACATCCTTAAATAAAATTTCTGGTCAAGATTTACTAACACAGGTCGGTTAGTAAAATCCGTTGAGACCAGTACATGTCGTATATCGTGACTTGGTCCGTTGGTTTATCCCAATGAACCATGAGTCTCGGAGACTCGTATAGACATGTAGGTGTTTATTTGATAAGACATTGAACGACTCACTGAAGATTTCCTAATAGATGGTACACAAACGTCAATAGGAATCTTCTCGAGTTGAGCGAGCATAGTGGTCCTTTGACTTGAGATACCACAGTGGGATATATGAGTTATCCTCAACACTTTTATGGTAGTCACGTCACCAATCTATTTAGATCAGACCTTCGCCTGTTCGTTGGGTGTGGACTGATGCTCATGATATCCAGTGCGTATCAAGATAGAATCCGTCAGTCCTGTGTACAGGGCATATGCATCCGCACGTGTTTACGATCTAGTACATCCATGGCCGTGGTATAACTTTGGAAATCAGTTTCGAGTGTTATTTAGAGATCGTAAATTGAAAGTCGACTATATTATACCGAACGGGTTAACGTTTTTATCTATACCTCAGGTATAATATGGATAACATATGACAGAGAGATTATACGTATGCAATGACCTCGGCTTGCATAATTTAACGAAATTATATGTGGTCGTCATAATCCATGAGTGGGTGGATTATGGACACGAAATTAGATTTCGTGACGGATAAACCTAAACTTAGAGAGTCCCACAATATGAAGTGTACTTGTTGAGCACTTGGGCAACGTGATATGAATAATACAGATTATTCATAATACTTCACCGGATTAATTGAGTTAATTCGAATCGTTTAATCGGTTAAACGATAACACATGCATTAGTGGATTTTGTCTGTTCGTAATTATTGTGTATTTGTATTTGATACATAATACGATTAGATACACATTAATTATTCGTCAAATGAGATTTTGACACATGCCATAAATATATATATTTGTTATTTATTGTAAATAAAAATACATATATAATAATAATTATATTAATTGATTATTTGAATATTTAATTGTTAAATATTTAAATGATTAATTAATAAACTTTTTCATAAATGTTATGAAATTTGTCCAATTATTATTTGAACACATGACATGAGTTTATTAAGCTAAATGTGTGTCAATTTGATTGGTCACCAAAAGGCTTAGTATTAATTTAATTTGATTAAATTTTGTAAATGGACAATTATGCCCTTGAGTGAGTCGATCATTAGGCTTCATAAAAAGAAAAATTTTGTTTTCTCTTTCTTCAACCAACCTCCATAGCCGAAACTCCTAAAAGAAAAATGTGTTTGAAAAATTGTTTGATAAATCCATGGAAGAGTGAAGAAAAATCAAGGAAATGGCTTAAGGAAAATTGGAGTATTAAAGGTAATCTTCAAAACCCTTTAAGCTTGAAATTAGTTTCTTATTTCTTGATTTCTTAGAATGGTTCTAGGGTTTCTTTGCTTGTAGAATTTGGGGCTTTTGGTTGTGGTGGATGGAATTGGAGGTGTTGGCATGTGTGAAGTAGAATTTGGGTGAAATTAGTGTAATTTGTGTCCAAATTGATCATTTGATGATGAGTTACTATTCTAGAGTGTTATGACCACTCCTGTGACACCTAGAATTGTTCTTGGGTTGTTCATATGTGGTGTTGATTTGGTGTTATGATTAATTAGATTAATCTTGAAAATTGGAATTTTCGGCTTCTGGATCAGATCTGGAAGAACTGGAAATTTTGTGATGAATTTGATGTCATATGAATGTAATGGATGTGTTTTGGGAGTTGGAACAATTGCCGGAAAGTGTTTCTGAGTTGAAATAAGAGAAAACGACGAAAAACGGCGTTACCGGGTGACTTTTGAGCCAACCGGGTGACGGCTGTCCAAGCAGTAAATTTGTCACTATTCGGGCAGGCCATGAACTGCTCTAACACTATTAGGGCTGACATGGGCAGTCCCCATAAGTGTCGGGTGGTTGGTTCAGTCAAAAACGTATTTTATGCCATTTTACGGGAAAACAAACGTTTTTCGTAAAAGTTCCGCGACGTTTCATATATGTTTATGTCGCTATTTGATATCGAATAAATATGTTTAGGTGAAATATGAATAAATTATTCATATTAGATATTGAATAATTTATTCGATAATTTGAAAAAATTTTAAAATTACGATTTTGCCTGAACCGCGCTTCCGCTGCGCCCTTCGCCCAAAACCCCAACAACTTTACCACACACGGATGTAAATCCAATGGTCACAAATTTTGAAAATAAAAATTTATCTCCAAATCTGAACCGTTGGATCAAAATCTAACGATCCAAATCATATCGGAACGGGGCTCCAATATATTTTGTACCGGAGCCCCGGACCCTGATATGTAAGATAAGAAAAATAATGTCGGTAATGCAATGATTATAATGGAGACCAACCCTACAAAGAAATATGCTTTCAAGATAACATTCATATTCTTTTTCTTTTAATTAATTAATATTTGTTTCTCCTTTTTACAAACCGGCCATAACTTAAGTGTCCACTTTCGGGTTGTATTTGGTCAAACGGAATCCAAACGGCTTACACTTTCGGAGCGCGTGTAAATAGCTACTACTCACTGGGAGTACGGGTTGACTGTCTTCCGACTCCTGCGTACTGAGAGTCGGTTGCGTAAATGCGCGGCGAAACAAAACAAACGAAACGAGGCGGTTCAACTTACGTTAATAAAAGCAACCAGCCACGCGCCTTCCACCGAATTTAAGAAGGGTTATTTTTACATACCTCCCTTTAGGTCTTATCTAATTACATATCTATGTATTCATGTATAATCACTTACCTCTCCTATATTAGTATATCGTTTCGTATAAAGACAGCATATGAGGGGAAATTAGTAAAATAGTATTTCAATATTTTAAATTTTGAAAGAACCAAATTTTAACTTTAGGGTTTCAAGCCAAATTTGAAGAGACGCCTCTTCTCCTCTGTTGCTCTGTTCTTAGTAATGATTTTTTATTTAGTTCTCAAGTAAATTTGTTAAAAAATTTAAAGAAATTAGAGTGAGTCAAATAGTGAGGCTTTCCAGTAGAAATTAAGCCAACGGTGATGAAGGTGGAAACAGTTGTTGAAGAAAGCTATATATATAGTATTGAAGATGATGAAGAAGCCATTAGAGAGGAAACAAGATTTGATTTTTGAAAGCAGGGTGAAGTTTTGGCTTTCATGCTATTGAGATTGGAGTTGCTTTTGACTTTTGCTATAGTTAGTGAAAATGAAATAATGTAGCGCAAAAGGTTGTTGTTTTTTTTTTTTTTTTTTTTTTTTGAAAATAACTCGTTTTTTTATTTGTATTTTGTAAGAGGTTCCCCTTTTTATATATGTTCCATATTGTGTTAAAAGACAAATTAAGATTTAAATTTTCTTTATAATTAATGTTTGATTAGATGATTTGAATATAAATTGGATTCTTAATTTAGATGATAATTGAATTAAATTTATTTTCTTATTTATCTATTAATTTATATGCAAAAGGATGTGTCTTGGACCATAATTAATAGGATTGACAAATAGAAATAAAAATGTAGAAGACGAAGTTAGAAATAAAAATATAAATGAGTCAAATTGGAGTTGGAAATAAGATATTATGTATTATGTTTTGAAATTCTCCTCTCTCGTTACTAATTACGATAATATTTTATTTTTAAAATATTATTCAATGTGAGATTTTTTACCAGGGTGTTTTTTCCATTTTGAAAGTCAACTAATGATCAAAGAAACAGTATAATAACACTAGGGGAGGTAAGTGATTATACATGAATATATCCTATCAATATATAATTAGACCATACCTCAGGGGAGGTGAGGTATGTACAAATAACCCAATTTAAGAACGTGCCAAGCAGATTCTTCGAATTTGCTGAGTTGGCGGTAAATTATTTGAAGGTGGCGTGACAATACGACGACGTACTTTGTTGACTTTCCAAGGTTTTCATTTATCAAGTGCCGTGGTTTTTATTGGTCGGAGGAGGGATGCATGCGGCTGTTTATGCGACTTTATATACAGTAGTAGAGGATAACTTTGTATTTTATGTATTAATTTTATAAATGTTTTGGATTTTATCGGTATTATATTATAAATGAGATAATTGATTTACTTAATATAATATTATTATGTCTTCTTAGTTTATCTCTCAGTTCTCAATAATATTTCTAATTCATTGTGTAAAAGTTAATAATTAGAGTCTACATTCTTAAGCATAATAAATAATAAAAAATTAATGGCATGAAAAAACTTATATAAATAATTCAAAATAAAATAAAAATTAACAATATATCTCAAATCCAAAAAATTGGCTAGGTTTTATGGGCGATTACTGTATGTTTCTTATTTTAATAGAAGATTATATTTTTATATTGTAATAAGTTTTTTATTTCAATAATTTATTGTTTTGATTTTATAATTTAATAATAAAAACATTGATTGTAGAGATTATGTGTCACATATATATTTTTATTTTAACATAATATTAAAATATATATTCTTATTTTAATAGGTAATAAAAAATTAATTATAGAGATTAAGTGTCATGTGACGCGATGAGAAAGTTTAAAATATTTAAGTTATATATATATATATATATATATATTATATATATATATTTATATATATTGTTGTATTTTTCGTGATATTATTCAAAAATTAATATGATATTATAATATATTTTATTATTATAATATAGTTCTTATAAAATTATAATATGCATTTTTATTGTAATAGATTTTTTATTTAATAAAAAATTAATTGTAAAGATAAGTGCCACATATGTTTTTATTTTAATAAGAAATTATAATATGTTTATTTATTTAAATTTATAATTTAATAATAATAAATTAAAATATTAATTAGTTAATTAATCAATAGGTTTCTTACTTTAATAATAGATTACGCTTTTATATTGTAATAGATTTCTTATATTAATAATTTAATAATAAAAAATAATTGTAGTGATTAATAGTAGATTATGTTTTTATATTGTAATAGGTTTCTTATGTTAATAATTTATTATTTTAATTTTATAATTTAATAATAAAAAATTAATTGTAGAGATATTTTAATTTTATAATTTAATAATAAAAAATAACTGTGAAGATAGGTTAATTGTGTTTTTTTTATTATAATTTAATAGTATTTTTTATTATAATTTATTATGTTTTTTCGTTTTAATAGGATATTATAATATGTTTTCTTGTTATAATAGAATTCTTATAAAATTTAATATGTGTTGATGGTGTTTTCAGGCACTATAACATTTAAGACAGCACGACGAGGACAGAAGGGTAAATTCCTGGCTGGTTGAGATCATCAGAAACCGACCCGACCACAACATGTGAAGACCGACCACTTTGGTTCGTATGACCGAGCACTTTAAGGTCGGCAGGAACACTCTCAGCATAAAAGACTGTCATGACCGACCACATAAAAACCAACCAGACGGCGAGACGCGTTAAAGATGACGACACTCTATTCTAACGGATAAGATAAGCGAGTTATCCTACTTTCACAAGGAGATGGAGTCAGAATCCGAAAAGGAAGAAGAAAAGAGAAGGGAACATCAGGCTGGGAATCCTTGCAAGAAGAAGAGACTAAGTTCAAATAGGATTTCTTATACAAATAGGAGTCTGATTTCTGTATTACTATAAATAGGAGAGCATAGTATGTGTAAAAGGCATCCTCAAAAAAATCATAAGATCACCAACAAAACTAGCGATCTGAATCTTCAAGCTCTGACTTGTAGAGATTTGAAAAGAGTGTTTGAGTAATAAAAGTACCATTCCTTTTGTGTCCGTGGACGTAGGTCGGATCCAAATCCACCGAACCACGTTAAATCCCCTTGTTGTTTGGTGTGTTTATCTGTTTTTCGCTAAATTTGCCTTTGGTCCCCCATAACCAAACAAATTCACTATTGAGGGAGGATTTTCTCGGGAGTGATATTCCAATATTACCCTGAGACCAAAATCAGCCGTCAACAGTTGGCGCCGTCTGTGGGGAACTCAACAAAAAGCAACTCGCGTAGTGAGACAATGGCGGAAGACGGAAGCCACCAACCATCAGGGAGCTCGGCTGCAGATTGGATGGAGAAGATTGAGGAGAACCTTAGGAAGGAAAGGGAGGAAAGGGAAACAACTCTGCTAAAAACCATAGTAGACCGGTTGGAAAGGATAGAAGGAGCACACAATGGAAAATTCGAGCCGGGACTAGCCGACGAAGGAACGACATAGCAGAAGGAAAGAGGATTGTCGATATAAGTGAGGATGACAGACCCCGGAGGAGAGACCCTTACAGGGTAAGATCTGTAGTGGTCTAGGGAGATTCCCGGACCGAGGACACATGGGAGGAAGAGAGTGACAAATCGTCACCAGACCCCTCCTATGATAGCCTTCGCAACACTCGGCAAAGGAGAAAGAATACGACAAAGAAGTACGAGAAGATACCGGCCACGAGAAACACCTACCCCGGGATAACAGAAAGAAAGAAGACCGCATGAGGCGGAATGGAACCAAAGATAGCAACATGAAATCTTGGTTACGGGAGGAGCTGATCAAATGGGGAGTGCATCCCAATGCAAACAGAGGGGATGTCCAGGACGGCAAAGATGAATCTCCCCTCGCAGGAAAAATAAGGTCGGCAAGATTCCCAAAGCGATTCAGCATGCCGACCATGGCACCCTACAAAGGCCACTCTGACCCGAAATCACACATCGAAAGTTTTGTCTTGTTGATGGAAGTCCAGAGAGTAGTAGGAGATGCCATCTGCAAAGTATTCCCCCTAACTTTAAGTGGACCCGCCATCCTATGGTACAGAAGCTTGGCTCCGGGGAGCATCAGGGACTTCACACAACTTAAGAAGTCGTTCATTCGACACTTTAAAGGGGCTTGCATCCCCAAAAAGACGATTGGAGAATTAAGACTTATGAAGCAAGGAGAAGACGAACCTCTGAAGATATTTATTGAAAGATACCATAATATGGTACTCGAAGTCGGAGGGTATGAATCCCCCGAGGCCCTGGAAAGCTTGAAGGGAGCCTTGAAAGTCGGAAGACTATGGACCCATCTAAGGATCCAAGACACCCCGGACTACGCCACCGCTCTGGAGGTGGCCCGAAAATTCGTTTTGTTGGAGAACGAGGAGAAAGTATCCCGAAAAGGGAACACTATCAGAGAAAGAACCGCAAGGGAGGGTGCCCCCCGCCGAGCAGAAAGAGAATCCAGAAGACCACTCCCGAAACACAAAGATTCAAGCCACTGCACCGGGACAATCAAGAGAGAGGGCGCCGACCCAAGTAAACCATGTGGTCGGGGAAGATGCATACATTCCCCTAAAGAAGCCACTAGGACAAATTGTCATGGAGATCCAGGGGAAATGCCTCTTAGTGGAACCCGACCAAAGGAGATTCCCCCCGGACAAAAGAAACCAAAAGGCTTATTGTGTACACCACAACTCCAAAGGACATGCAACAGACGGATGTAAAGATCTGCGAGAGCAAATGGAGGATCTAGCACGAAACGGGTATCTCAACAAATACATTGACCATGAGGCCATGACGGCCAGACAAAGAGCACGTAGTCGCCAAATCAATATCATCGCAGGAGGAAGAACACTGGCCGGAAACTCTAACCGGTCAAGGAAAGATTACAGCAGAACCCGAGGACCAGATGTCTTAGAAACAGAATGGGGCACAGGGCAACCGGAAGGCCGGTCGTACCAATAATGTTCACTGATGAGGATACCCGAGGAGTAAGTTTCCCTCATGACGATGCATTAATAATCAAGGCAGTCATCAGCGGGTCGGAAGTAGACAGAATCCTAGTAGACCCGGGAGCGCAGTTGATATAATTTCCAGAGAAGCGCTGGACAACCTAGGGGTAGAATATGCAACCCTTACCAACGATAGCACTCCCTTATACGGTTTCGGAGGAGCAGCCGTTATCCCACTAGGAAGAATACAGTTGGCAATAACTGTCGGGACACATCCCCGGACCCGGACGATCATGACAGACTTCACTGTGGTAGACTGCATGAGCAGTTACCAGGCCATCGTCGGGCGACCCTTCATGATGAAAACGAAAGCCGCGATGTCCTGCTACCACCTAAAACTGAAATTCCCCACTCGGGAAGGGATTGGAATTGTGTGCGGAAGCCAGAAAACAGCTCGCAGCTGCTTCGCAACTCTCTCACGAGAAACTCTATACATCACAGAAGACAGTCGAAAACGACAAAGGAACCAGGGGGAATAAGAAGAAGACAGAGGCCCAGGCGCCTGGCCAAACAAAAGTGCTCGACTCACTGCAGCTGAGGAAACCGAGGAGATAGAACTTTAAGGGACAGGAATTCAAATACAGAGCCTCTCTCAAAATGACCCACCGAGAGTTGTAAGTAGGGCAGTATGTCCCCAAGTATCAATAAAAAACTTTTTTTATCCGCTCTTTTAAAAAAATAAAAGTTTGCAAAAGAACTCCGGGGACATACTCAATGCAACAATCCAAAACATAAGGAGAAATTCGCCCTTAATATTCCAAACAGCTCGGGGTCGGGTATATCCCACCGAATCAGCCCTGCGGACTGGACATTCCCCCAGGTCCAAGTGCCTTCTTCAGCTCGGGGTCGGGTATACCCCACCAAGTCAGCCCTGCGGACTGGGGACGTAACATTCCCCCAGGTCCAGTGCCTTCTTCAGCTCGGGGTCGGGTTATCCCACCGAGTCAGCCCTGCGGACTGGGGACGTAACATTCCCCCAGGTCCAAGTGCCTTCTTCAGCTCGGGGTCGGGTACACCCCACCGAGTCAGCCCTGGACTGGGGACGTACATTCCCCCAGGTCCAAGTGCTTCCTTCTCAGCTCGGGGTCGGGTATATCCCACCGAGTCAGCCCTTCGGACTGGGGACGTAACATGCCCCCAGGTCCAAGTGCCTTCTTCAGCTCGGGGTCGGGTTACGTCCCACCGAGACATGCTCCTTTGGACTGGGGAGGTAACATTCCCCCAGAACCAAGTGTTTCATTCAGCTCGGGGTCCTCAGGGACATACTCGATGCATAGGATCCGTGAGAAGCATAGCACGGGGATGGATGATACCCCTGTGGCGATTGCTTGCTCCAGTGTTACCGAACATAAGGAGGAATATGCCCTTAATGTATCGAACACTCTTTGATCCTCATTTACCCGATGTAATGGATCCGTGGGAAGCATAGCACGGGGGTGACGAGGCCCCCGTGACGATTGCTAGCTCCAGTGATACCGGACCTGATGAGGGATATGCCCTTAGTGTCCCGGACACTCTTTGATCCATTCGTCACTCGGATCCGTGAGAGGCACAGCACGGGGATGCGTTGAGCTACTGTGGCGTGTGCCTACTCCAGCGTGGTGAGGAGGAGCCCTCATGAAATACACAGGCTCCCCAGTGGACCGACGTGTAGAGATGTGCCCTTACCAATCAAACTCGTTTTTGATCCGAATCCTGGTTCGCCGGGACGCTGAATTGAAAGATTCAAAATTGTGTTTTGGAGACCTCGGGCAGGACGCTGTTTTGAGGCATCCATGTTGTTGTTTACCTTACAAAAAACATTTTCGGGATAGGTGCTAGTCACCCCCACCTTTCAAATTTTATTTAATCTTGTTTTCGTTTTTCACCGATCCGGCAGAGGGACGCCCATGCCAGATTCGGTAAGGCTTCGCAAAAGGTTGATTCTTTCCCTTCTGTACAAGTCCCAAAAAGTATTCGGCTCGGGGCTGGATTCGTTCCGCCGAGGCCACTTGGATTACCCGGCTCGGGGTTGGATTCGTTCCGCCGAGCCACTTGGATTACCTGGCTCGGGATGGATTAGTTCCGCCGATGCCACTTATTTATTCAGCCCGGGGCTGGATTCGTTCCGCCGAGGTCACTTGGTTTCACACAGCTCGGGGTCGGGTTATGACCCACCTAGTCGGTTTCTTTGGACTGGGGAGGTAACATTCCCCCAGGTCCAAGTCTTTCACACAGCTCGGGGTCGGGTTACGTCCCACCGAGTCGGTTTCTTTGGACTGGGGAGTAACATTCCCCCAGGTCCAAGTCTTTCACTCAGCTCGGGGTCGGGTTATGACCCACCGAGTCGGTTTCTTTGGACTGGGGAGGTAACATTCCCCCAGGTCCAAGTCTTTCACACAGCTCGGGGTCGGGTTACGTCTTACCGAGTCGGTTTCTTTGGACTGGGGAGGTAACATTCCCAGGTCAAAGTCTTTCACTCAGCTCGGGGTCGGGTTATGACCCACCGAGTCGGTTTCTTTGGATTGGGGAGGTAACATTCCCCCAGGTCCAAGTCTTTCACACAGCTCGGGGTCGGGTTACGTCCCACCGAGTCGGTTTCTTTGGACTGGGGAGGTAACATTCCCCCAGGTCCAAGTCTTTCACTCAGCTCGGGGTCGGGTTATGACCCACCGAGTCGGTTTCTTTGGACTGGGGAGGTAACATTCCCCCAGGTACAAGTCTTTCACTCAGCTCGGGGTCGGGTTATGACCCACCGAGTCGGTTTCTTTGGACTGGGGAGGTAACATTCCCCCAGGTCCAAGTCTTTCACTCAGCTCAGGGTCGGGCTATGTCTCACCGAGTCAAACTCCTTCGATTTGGGGAGGAAACATTCCCCCAGAATCGAAGTCCGTTACCCAGCTCGGGGTCAGGTTATACCCCTCGGTTCATGATGATGACCCCTGAAGGGACTCATATTGTTCGGACAAACAAAAAATATAGAGAGAGAGACACGAAATAAACATAAGATACATATATATGTATGTCAAAGTACAACTTAAAGTTTTATTACAAAAAATATGTAAGTGTACATAGGGCCCCGGTCGGGTTACCCTTTCTCATTCAGCCCGCACAGGGGCAGGAACTTCTTCCTCAACTGGCTCTGACGACGGGAGGATTGGCTCGATCTCGGGAGGAGGGATCTCAAGGCAGTCCTCGCCTGCGACAGAAACCTCAGGTCGTCCTTCATGGGGAGCCTCAGAAGCCGGAACGATCGAAACCGGGGCATGATCCATCACTTCTCGGTAGGGGGAGGGAGCCACTTTCGGAACTCCTCCTCGGAGATCTCCCCTTTACAGAAACTGATGGCCGCGTATATAGGATCCATGTTCAGACTCGGCAACACCATCGGTATCAGTTCGGCGCAGTCACCAACTCCCTCTAGGCGGATAGCCTCCTTCTCGGCCTCAAGATCGGCCTCTCTTCCTCAAGCTCGGTTTCTTTCCTCACAGATCATCCCGAGCCCGCGCCATTTGCTCTTCATTGGCCTTCAACTTGGTTTCAGCACTGGCCACCTTGGCATTCAAAACACCAATTTCAGATTGGGCGGTCTTCAAATCCTCCCGAGCGTTGTCAGCAAGCTTTCACTCCAGCGCAGCCGCAGCCTTAAGAGCCTTGTTAACTTTGAAGTTCTCGATGGCAGTCAACTCAAGGTTTTGAATCACCCCCTCCCGGTCGGCCAGCTTGGTTTCCGTCTCTGTAAGACGATTCTGAAGTCTCTGGGCCTGACCGCCATCGGACACTAGGCTCAAAAGAAGGTCCTTGTTCTTCGCCATAAGGTAAGTGGCCTGCACAAAAACGAAGAAGGTCATGATACGACATGAAGAAAACCGAGAACCGAAGTCAGAAAAGAAAAAAAAGAATAGAACTACCTTTGCCATCTGAGAGCTCATCTCGGTGATCACAGCCTCGGGCGAGATATCCTCATACCTCGAGACCTCCTCAGGAGGAATCACCTCGGCCAATTCATTGAAGGCCGGCACTAAATGGGAAGTGGCCTCCCGGATGTTTTCTCCCAGGTCATCCACCCCGAGGGTTACAGAACCCTTTCTCTTTTTTGAGGAGCCCACGGATGATTTTTTGCCCCGGCGAGCGTCTTTCTTCTTGCCCGGGACAGGTTCTTCCTCCTCCCCTTGGACCAGCTCCGTCTCCTCGGCCCCAAATTGACGCCTCCTCTTCCTAAGAGGCTTTGGCAGACTGGTAAGACGAGCAGACCCCGATGATTGTGCACCAGGAGAAGAAAGACTCCGAGCAGCCGGCTGAACATCTCCTTGAGACGCCCGCTCAGCCCCAGCAGTGTCAGGCTGTGCCCGGGAAGTTCCAACATTAGCACGGCCGTTTTCTTCATTGTACCGGCCAACTTCTCAAGAAACTTAGGCCTTTTCGACATGCCTACAAAAAAAAGGAAGATCAGGACCCGAGCATATAAAAAAGATATCAAACATGATATAAAAAAAACATGGAAGATCATCGAAACAGCCATCAGACACCTACCTATCCGACCAGAGACTTCCGGAGGGACGGTCTGAATAAGGCCTGACTTAACAAAGGCCGCATCATTGACCAACTTCCTCCAGGGGGCAGCATACCCCCGAGCCCAATGTACCCGCCTCCGAACCTGACGAGAAACCTTTGGAGCATCTCGCCAACAAGCTGGGAGAAACCAGAGAAGTCAGAAACCTAAGAAACTAAGAACGGGAATAAAGAAAGAAAAAAGGGGTATTAAACTCCTAACCTCCAGCTCTGAAAATGTCCGGAACCGAGACGTCCTCCTCAAACGATCTCAGGACCCGACCCCAGTCCCCAGTAGCCCAGAACGAAAGGTCTTTGAAGTTCTTGTTGGAGTCGGGGAGCTTCTTGACAAGGTTGGACGAGCTATCGTAAGCAGAGAGGTAATACCAACCGTAGTGAGTCTTTGGGTTAGACTTCAAACGGTATAACCTCTTCACCTCTTCCAAGCAAGGTACACCTAAACCTGCCCGGTGCCAGACCACATATATGCCGGCCAGAATCCTCCAGCTATTCAAGCTCAATTGGCAAGGGGCAAGCTCAATCTCGGCCAGCATCCAAGCGAAATAACGTTGCATCGGCAGCCGCAGCCCACATTCAAAAAATATAGGAAGAAGCGCCACCGAGCCCTCATCAGGTTGACTAGCACGATCCATGGGCCGGGAACTTCAAGGGCTATATCTATCGGGATGTCGTATCGTTGCCGCAACAGCGCAAGATCATCCTCAGTTATTTTGGAGGGACGATTCATATCCAGAGCCGACGACCCAAGTTCACCGGGCTCCGGATCCTTCCGAGGAACCCTTTTGATGGTAGGAGTCTTGTTCAATCTCAGAAGGAGTTGGGGTAGTGTCAAGGTCTTCTACGCTAGGTGCCCCCAAGCCCGAGGAGAGCTCCTCAACAGGGGAGCCGAGATATTAACAGGCTTTTCAGGGGAGGAATTGCCGTCAGACATCCCTGACACCCA